>WWBZ02000021.1:0-21826 GCA_011503125.2 Botryosphaeria dothidea | reverse complement strand
CAGTTGTTGAGGTTGGTTGGGAGTTGCTTATTGTAAGCCCTCACTTCAACCCTCGGAATTTGTTTTGCTGCAATGCTTTGGGTGCCCGTCTGAACCCTATGCAAGGCTTGAAAGGAAAGCTTAGCATTTCCTTGATGACTGAATCTTGACCACTAATGGGTTAGGTAGCTTCCGTTTTTGTCCGAGACATGCCTCAAGTGGTACGATATCGCTCGTATCGGTCCCAAGGCATCTCGCATTGGAGCAATGTCACGCAGCAGTAGTCCAGAATAATCTCAAACGCTCAAATCCGCTCAATTAATTTTCTCTATCCACCGGGTATCCCGAACCGTCTAAGCACGCTCCCAAATTGCAAAGCCCAGGTCAACATTACACCTTACAAGTGGCTTCCTTGTGTCCTTTCAGCAAGGTGTGCCAACGCCTTGATCTCTTCTTCAACCCTGTCAACTTCGTGGAAAGGATCGTACATCCTCTCCCTGATGTACGCCTCCAATGAGGCATCATCCAGGTGGCGGAGACCAAGCTCACGGTCAACACCGTTCATCTGAGCAGCGCGAATGACACCGCGAGTGACAACGACGCTCACCTCGCGAATGCGGCGAATGTCGGGGTACAGCCAACCCTGTTCCCTCTCCTCGGGAGTAAGAGACTCCGAGAGCGCAACAGCGGACTCGTAGATCATGTCCTGAGTGACGTTGACGGCCTTGGACAGGATAGCGCCAAGGCCAATGCCAGGGAAGACGTACATGTTGTTGCCCTGGCCGGGAACAAGCTTCTTACCGTCGAAGTCCACACTAGGGAAAGGACTGCCGCTAGCAAAGAGAACGCGGCCGTTGGTGTACTTGACGGCGTCCTCGAAGTTGCACTCCGACTTAGAAGAGGGGTTGGAGAGAGGGAAGATGATGGGATGCTCATTGAGCTCAGCCATGCGGGTAATGATCTCCTTGGTGAAGGCACCGCCGATGGTCGACAGACCCATGAGAATAGTCGGCTTGACGTACTCAATCAGGCGGGTGAGCGACTGGATCTGCTTGCCGTTGTTGTCGTCACGGGCGAAGTAAACCTTGTGTTCTGCAAGCTTATCGCCACGGTCGTTGGTGACAAGACCCTGATGCACGTTAGTCGAAGTTCTGATCAACGGGGTCCGAGCTCACTTACGTTCGAGTCCACAAACCAGAACTTCCTGCGCGCCTCATCCTCGGTGAGACCCTCCTTCATGAAATACTCGACGATCTGCTTAGCAACACCGGTACCAGCGCTACCTGCGCCAAGGAAAATGGCACGGTGGTCCTGGACGGGAATGCCCGCAGCCTTGACAGCATTGATGAAACCACCAACAATGACGGCACCAGTGCCCTGGACATCATCGTTGAACATGGTGTAGGTGTTCTGGTAGCGCTCAAGAGCCGGGAAGGGGTTCTTGAAATCTTCGAACTGGATGACAATGCTGGCCGGCTGTTAGCAAAGCAATCCACAAATGCACTATAGGATTTGCACATACCCAGGCCACCTCTCAGTAAGAGCAGCCATGAGCTCGTCCAAGAACTCCCTCTCCTCTTCAGGAGAGATCTTCTCCCTCCTGCTGCCCATGTAGAGCGGGTCCTCCCTCAGGGCCTTGTTGTTGGTGCCAAGGTCCAGAGTCAGAGGCAGGGTGGCATCGGGCCTGATACCAGCGCACGCCGTGTACAGAGCAAGCTTGCCCACGGGAATGCCCATGCCGTTCACACCAAGGTCACCAAGACCCAATATCCTCGAGCCGTCCGTGAGAACGGTGATTTCAACATTGTGCGGCCAATTTTGGAGGATCGAGTGAAGGTTGCCGCGGTCTGCGTAGGAAAGGTACATGCCCTCAGGCTGCGTCCAGATTTCGTGCCACTTGAGACATGCCTCGCCGACGGTGGGGGTATAGATGAGAGGAGTGAGCTCCTGCAATTTTGTGAGTCACTATTCCTCGCCCAAATGCGCAGTTGATCCCCATACCTTGACGTTCTCGGAGAGCAGGCGGTAGAAGAGGTGGACATTGGTTGCGCGAAGATGAGTCAAATATTGGTACTTGTCAATAGGAGTGTGCTTAGAAGCGAGAAGCCTCAGACCTGCGGTATTATTAGAAATTTGGGGCTCAGATGAGCTCATGAGAGCCGGGTGGGTTCAATTACATCTTTGCGTCTGGATCTCGTAGGACTCGACCGCCGGAGGAGTAAGGCCGTAGGTTCGGAGGTACCGGCGCGCCTCGGTAGGATACGAGGAGTCAAAATCGCCGTTGCTTTGCGGGCTGTCAGTTTCGGAGGAGGCAGGAGGAGGGAATGGGCGCGCACGTAGTAGTGATGTGGCGGGTAGGCACAGGGTGCTGGGCCTGCTTGATGTTCGCGGTGGGATATTCCTGGGTAGCAGCCATGGTGGTAGCCATTGAACGAAATCTGGTGGGCGAAGAGGGAGGAGAGAACTTAGTTGCCATTGCTGAAGAGGGCAGCAGGCGGCGTTTAAAAAGAGCAGAGGAGGACAGCATCAGGAGGCAACGGGGGCCAGCAGTCACGCAACTGCCGGTGGGTATGCGATGGTATGGGAGCGGGAGAAGTTCCCCAAGATAGCGGCAGTCCGACACGGGCCGCTTCAGAGCTTAGATGAGGGGAGCCGTTGGCGAGCAGGGCTGGTGGGCGAACTCGTGTGTGCGAATCAGCAATTTTGAGCTGTTGGGCAGGCCGTCTCACAATGCGCAGCGCATTTCGTGAGCTCTGAGCCAGGGTGCGGGCCGCGACTCTGGTTGCGCGTGGGAGCTGGGGGCGCGGCCTGGCTTGCGTCCCGACCTGTCCCGATGGACGTTTTTCGCTGCCCGCCACGGACTCCACTCCTCCACTCCTTGGCAGCGAGACGAAGCGCAGCCTACGGCACGTCGTGACCGCAGTTTTCGTGGAGATGTGGGCTGTGGGCCGCCGCCGGAGTGCTAAAAAATCTTTAGCCGACCGTGGATTGGATGAGGCTGACTCACTGCGCCGCGCCGCGTGCATGGCGGATGAGACGTCGGAAAGCTGAGCGCGAAGCCGCCTCTGACGCCCGCAAATTATTGAGCGCGAGTGTGCGAGACGCCCGGAGCTCCAAGCCGCAGCGGACGAGCGACGGCCGCCGAGCCAGCGCAGCAGCGCCACTCACAAATGGCGCGCTTGGAATGCGTTGAGGGAGCGTGCGAAAGTATTCACGGCGGCGGCGCCGGCTGCTCCCCTGCCGCATTGACAGGGACCGGGCAGATCAGGCATTGAGATGCTCAGCAGGCGCCCAACACGCGGCACCCCTTCGGAAGATTGCGACTTTTTTTCTCTGTAAAAAAAGAAACGGATAGAAAGCGGCCAGGCCGATCAGCATGAAACCGCTCTTCCGCCAAAAGCCCGCCGACGAACTGCGCGCTTACAAAACCCGCGTCAGGAGAAGGGCCCTCGAGGAGTAGCCAGGTGGCCCAAACGGGCAACTCAGCACGCGCAGACGAGCCAATGGCGGCGGCGGGCATTGCCGTCCGCGGGCAAGTGAGGTCTAGAAGTGGGCGGCAAGTGGACGGGCAGTGGGTTCACGTGGATTTTTGCGCGGAGGCCAGAGAGTGCGGTGTGTCGCGGGGAATTGTGCGAGCAGACGAAGCAATGCCGGAGGTGACATGGCCCCCGAGTCATCTCGAGAGTTCTTGGAGGATCTTGGGTGTCGCGAGTCGGCGTGTTTTGCAGGGCGTTGCGGGCTAGCGCTCCCCGCAAAATCCAGCCCAGCGCAGAAGCTGCGATCGGCGGGCCAAGCTCTCGCCCAGTAGCCCAGCCACAAGCAGAAGCCACAGCCAACAGCCGCAATGATGCGCGCAGAACGACGTCAACCGCAGACGTCACCGCGACGCGCCGCCAGGGCAGCCGCTCCTCACCACCACGGCCGCATTACTCGCGCCATGGACTGAGCACTGCACCTCCACCACCACCGCGACCATCATGTCGTCCTGCTTCGGCTTCCGCAAGTCTCGCGCTGAAGATCAGCAGCCGTTGCTGCCACAGTACCACGATGACACGGTCCTGCAGAGGGAGCTGCACCAGAAGCTGCACTCTTATCAGATGCTGAGAGCCCTGTCCAAGGGCTACATGCCGTCCAATGAGCAGCTAATCATCAACCTGCGCACTCTACTGGCTGCTGATATCCTCAATCCCGACGGCCACGATCTCAGCAACTCTGGCCGCCTGCTCGTCAAGTTCACGAAGCAATGGGTCACCGAATTCATCGAGCTGCTGCTGCACAAGAACAACAATGATCAGATTCAAGACTTCGTCTGGTTCCTGTCCAAGTCAAAAGTCTCGGTGGACGTTGAAGACATAGCTTCCAGGGCAAGCAAAGCCAAAGCAAAGGCAGACACTGCTGCTGGTAAGTCGGACCTCTACGCCTCAGTAGCATGTTTACTAACAAATCGGGCAGCATACAGAAGTATCCAGACAATTGGCTCACTTTTGCTCACGAATTCTGACTTCCGCCTCTTCCTGTCTGATCTCAACGTGGTCGGACGCGAGGTCTTCAAAGACACTGCATTCAAGCTCTCCGATGTAGCAGAGCAAGCAGGGAAGAAGCTTGAGCCTTCTGAGGAAGAGCAGAAGTCTTTGATGGAGCCAGGCGCGGATTCCGGACCGGCTCCCTCCAATCAAGAGCTCGAGCAGGACGTAGCCGATGTCTCCAAGGCCATCGGTAACGGAGCAGCCGAGGTGGCCAAGGAAGCGGGACACAGTCTGGCTGACCATACCAGTGGAGATGAGAAAGATACCTTGATGTACCGCCTGAAGCAAGCTGTGTTGAAGCTGAGAAAGCGCAACGACTATTCTGATTCTGTGTCGACTATTTCACTGCTGATCCAGCGTTATGCTATGGTGTATTCTCGTGCTGTTCAAGAGACGCTCAACACGGCTCAAGATGACGTTGATGAAAATGACGCTATGGACCGGGCAGTCAAGAACTTTTGGTCGTTTCTCACTTCCTTCGGAGACCGGAGGTCTTGGGAGGATCTTGAGAAAAAGTTCAAACGTGTCATGGACCACAGTCGGAAAGACCCCGAGTTTGAGAATTTGATGCTTGACATGGGAAATTCTCTGCAAAAGCTTCTTACTGACCCTGATTTCTTGGATCACGCGGATGAGAAGTTCCAAGCTCTTCGGGAAAAGGCACGCGGAGTCGGCACCGAATCCTCTCTGCGGAAAGACGTGGATGACTTCCTCGGCCAAATACAAACAACTCTCAAGGCTGTTTCTGAAGACGAGGATATTGCCAAGCTCATCCGGACTTCCATGCGGATCGTCTACATAATGTCGCCGAAGTACCAATATACCAACCAAGAGCTAATCACCGACGCTATCAACGTTTTTGTGCCTCTTCTCATCCAGGCCATTCAGTATCTGCCGATACCTCGACTGGAAGTCTCTACTCCCGACATTGACCTCTTGCTGGAGAACCTGATTGTGGAGCCCGGAAAAACTGTCAACAATACCTCTTTCCTCCCTTACAGGCTCCGTGTCGAGACGTACAATGACTTGGAAATACGTAAGGCCAGGTTCCGCACAACTTCTAACGTCTCGTCCCAAGTCACATTGAAGGTCGACGGTCTTTCCTTCCGTGCCGACGAAGTTGGCTTTTGGCTCCGTGCGCACTCAGGGCTTCTCCGCCTTGCAGATGCAGGTATCGCGTCATTTGCGCTGGACGAGCGTGGTCTGGACATCCACCTTGACATCGAAGTGGGTCGCGATCGCCTCGAGAAGATCCTTTCCCTGAAAGAGGTTCGCGTACACATTCACAAGCTCAACTACAAAGTCCGTCAAAGCAAACTTTCCTTCTTCGGATGGTTATTCAAGCCGCTACTTCGGCCTATCATCCGCAAAGCTGTTGAGAAGCAGCTGGCAAATGCCATCGCCGACACTCTTCATGCAGCCAATCGTGAGCTCGTCTTCGCGCGTGAGCGCCTACGTGCTACCCAGATATCCAATCCGGATGATCTGCGCACGTTCTTCAAGGCTGTGATGGCAAGACTGACGCCAGAGGCTGATCCAGACCTCTATACCAGAGTCGGGGTGACAGACCCTGGCAAGGGTATTTTCAAGGGCGTCTATGCGCCCGGAAGCGTTGTCAAGCTTTGGGAGGAAGAAGCAATGCAGGCGGAAGAGCGGGTCGATGACTACAGAGAAGGAGGATGGCGCAATGAGGTCTTCGATACCCACACGAGGAACATGATGCAGTAATTGGGAGCTCTTGTGACTGGTTCTGATTATCTCTTTCTGTAAACGAGGCATGCATGGAGTTGGTGGGTTGAAGGAATCGCTTACCGAAAGGAGCAACAATATGGCGACGGAAGACTGGCTTCTGTATGGTACGAACAGGCAACATTAGTATCCTTCTGTATTCCAAAAATTGTAGCAAATAAGAACACAGGAAGCACGGATGATTCTCAAGAAGGGCAACACAATAGCATGTCCGATATCGCAATGGTGATCTCGAAGCGATGCGACGTCGGCGCAACTCACGGACACTTTCGTCTCCCACCAAAAACATATCCCCCATCCCTCCACCGAATTTCCCCGCAAAAGCCCCGCTTAAACGAGGCGGGGGCGCAGGTGGCCTCATCCCGTCAGACCCCGCGACTTACTGCACATGGTCATTATCTTCCATCGGAAGCGAGGAGGGTTGTTGAGGGGTAATGGGTGGGTTTGGATTGGCGGGGAGGAGACGGCGCGAAGATGTCGAAGACGGTCCGGCACCCATGACCACTAGCGTGACGAAAGGAGTAAAAAAATAGCTGGGGCCGGCTTTTGGAAAAGGGCACCGAGAAAAGAGAGCCGTCCATGTGAGCCAAGCCGAGACGAAAGGGACGAATGAAGGAACATTGGATTTTTTTTTTCGGTGCCCGTGTCGGAAGACTCATCAGAGCGGAGTTGTGTGCCAGCGGAGCGGAGAAGCATTGCTGATTACGGTACATACTATCGGAAAGTTTAGGAACGGTGGCGGCGGTGGCGGGATTAGAGATCCGATTATCAAGAGTAAAACATGAGCTCATTTACTCGTGTGCGAAAGCGAGAAAATGCAGGGAAACAAGAATAGACGGGAAGATCCGTCGGACGGGGAAAGAATAGAGCGCACGGGCTATAGTTGCTACAGCGAAAAACACCGATGGACAGATCGATTGGATGGGGAGCCGAAGAGGGAAAGGGTTTCGGAGTATGAGAAAGGATTGGTTTTCCGGTGAGCGGTGGTCAGCCCTGTTCAGCCCCAGCGTTTGCTTTCTCTCCGTTCCTTTCGCCGTCGTCGGAGTTGAGTAGCCAACAGACACGACCAACGCCATTCGTCTACTCCGTTATCAGCTCTTCACGCGTAGCTGACATTGCTCGTGCAGCATGCAATATTTCTCGGGCTTTCTCGTATTTGCTACATCTTTGATCCTTGCACTTCCACTCTTACAGCATGCGGTAGGAAGCAGCAGTAGCGCTCAACTGATGCTGCTGTCATCGCGTATTCGTATGGACCAATCTCACTCAAATTCTTGTCATCAAATTCCCCGACGGAGAAGCACGATTGGCGGAGGTCGTCTTCATGTCGTGTCTTATTTGGTCATCCTACGGGATAACATTTCGTAGCTCCCGCATTTCGGAGTTTGAGGTGGAGAGGAAGCTTGAATGAAATTTGGATGGATCCAATCTTTGTTCCAGCCCAACCTCCAGAGACCATGGATATCTAATGCAGTCTTTCATAGGAAACACCAATCTACTACAAGAAGCAGCGTAGATGTGCATGACATTCTGAGCGAAAATCTCGAGCAACCCAAACATTCATCAAGCGATAGAAGAAAAGAAGGGCAAAGGAAAAGTAAGGAGAAAAAAACTCAAGAAGCATCCGCGATCATGGGATGAAAATTCAAACGCAGGGGGATCAATCTTATCGTACCTAAACCTCACTTGGTGTATCATCAGCTCGTAAACCCGTTCAGTATGGCGCCTGAGTCTCTTTCTGTTCCGTTGAGAATCCATTAAGTCCAGTCGATCCAGAGAAGCAACAATAATTCAATCAAACCCAAGCAAGCGTATTCCCTCTTTCCTATTGCTCCATGCCGCGTGAGGTGTAATCCATCAATCCACTCTAGAAGAAGAAAAAAGACCGAAAGGGAAGTAGACCCCAGAAAAGCAATGTAAACCATGACTATAGAGGTGAGGGTAATACCAGAAACTCCGAAATGTAAACATCACTAACGCAATACCCTATAGGAACGGAGAAGGTTGAAAAGAAAAGACAGAGGAAGAGCCCGTTGGCCTAGTGAAGTTGGCGTAACGAAGGTGCTTAGGGACTATTGCTCACTTCCTCGCGTTCTTCCTGGCGGATCTGCCTGAGCTGAGCCTTGATCTGGAAGACGGCTTGATCTTGTTCTGGGTTGCGTCGCAGCTCGGGATCATTATCATCATCGACAAACGTCCACTCCTCTTCCGCATCTTCGCCCAAATCATCCTCACTAAGAGGCCGATTGCGCCACTTGATAAGTGACTTGGCGTACTCCAGATCGCGGTAGATAGTTTTGACAGCTTCACCAACGCCGTCCTCCTATGCCTGGGTTAATTGAGTTCGATAAGTAATAAAAATGAAATCCTTACATTTCTAATCTTCTCCCCGAGCACGCGTGCTTTCGTGATCATACGATCATCATGTGTGGCGGTCCACAGAGCGCGCGAGAAGGCGCTGACGTTTAATTTCTTGACATGTATTCCGACGCCAAGATCTTCAACACGAGATGCAAAGAAGAACTGATCACCAAAGAAAGGTTTGATGATTGTCGGGATACCTGCGCGCAGAGATGCGCCCGTAGTGCCGGCACCTCCATGGTGTGCAGCTGCATCAATCTGTCTGAAAAGCCAGTCGTGCGGAGCCGATGTGATCTGATGAACCTCCGGAGGGACCTTGATCTTTTCATCCTCTGAGTTTACGTCCTTGGTCTTGTCCTTGTCATTTAGACGGTCGGACCAGCCTTTGGATAGGATGCAACGGACGTCGGCCTTGAGCACGGCCTCGAAAATAGACTTCTCCATGGCCTTTGGGTTTTCGACAACAATCGAACCAAAACCTACGTAGACGAGCTTCTTCCCGTCTTTGCGAGCCTTGTTGATGAAATCGGTAAGGTCTTGGGGAGGAGTGTATTTCTGAGACTCATCGAGGAACCAGTATCCAGTCGTCCGAACCCAATCGCTGAAGTCGAGTGGTGGCGGGACAACCGTAGGACTGAAGTTGTACATGAAGGGTATCTTGTTGATCTGCAGCTTCTTCAAGTTGGTCGGCGGAAGCTTGAGACTCTTCTTCCTCCATCCATTGATTTGGTTGGCCGTAGCTTTCCAGAACACTTCCTCAAAAAGCACATACGTGAAGAAGTTGTAGGTTCCGCCCATCTTTTTCTCGCGGACCGCGAAAGCATGCGGATATGCTCGTGTGCGAGTCCAAGGCATTGTGAAAGCGCGGAAGTAAGGAATTTCCAGCGCCTCAGCGATGTGGACACCGGCCATGGTGCTAGGACTTTCGATCAATAGCTCGCTGCCCTGGCAAGCTTGCCAGGCAGTTTCCATGAGTTCGCTCAACCAGCCTCGGAAGGTAGAATGGGCTCTGGCCAGGAAAGTGGGAGTGAACATGCCCGTTTCAACACACAATTGCATGAGCTCAGCAGGATTTCCAGCCACAGGAGCGAACTCTATGCCGTGAGACTGGACCCAGTCTCCAAACTCTTCGTGGGATACAATCTTAGCCTTGTGTCCTTCCTGGATGAGTCGCTTACAAAGAGCAATGTATGGCTGCACGTCGCCACGGGAACCAATAGTCAGGCAGGTGATGTTCATGGATTCGCGAGGAGTAAAGTCCACCATTGAGGCTTGAGGATCATCAAAGATGACTGCAGCTCCCGATTGATCAAGTTCATCGATGTGTGGCGGAATTGCGGGTTGTTTTTCCGGATTTCGCGCATGCTGAAGCAAATCATTTTCTGCCTTCGCCTCCTCGGCTTGGAGTAAATTCTCTTCGCTAAGAAGTCCAGAGGAATGCAGATAACGAACTTGCTCAAGCTTGCGATGCATGGTGACGGCGCAGTCGTCGCGTACGTCGGTTCCAGAGAAGTCAAAGAACAACTCTTCATGGCCACGAACAATTACGACAAGTGCATAGTGGGTCAGTCGGAAACTCTTCTCCTTGACGACGTTTTCAATGTCGCGGAGGGGGAGAACAAGCTAGAGATATAAATCAGCGGATCGTTTGTAATCGTTAAACGCACGTATGACTTACCTTGGTCCGAGTCCCAGGAAGAAGACTTCTGAAGCAGAAGTATCTGTCACTCACGTAGATCTTTCCGTACTGCGGAAGCACTCTCCACAAGTTGCAGAAGAATGTCGCCCGGAGCCTTTCGCTTTCGGGCAATGCAAAGTGCTGTCGGAAACGTTCATTATGGGAGATGGCATCCCCTTCGTCAACGACTTCGCGAGCCTCTTCATCGATAAGATGGCCATCCTCCGCATAGTGTTTCCTTCCTCCAGCCCACATGCCAGATACCTTGTCATAAACACTCATGGTATCCGTTGTCAGCCTGCTGCCAAAGGCCATGGTGTTCTTTCGGAGCGACGCAGCGAATCCAGTGGCCTTGGTAAATGGTAGGACACCAGCGCTGACAATGCCCGAGTAGTACCCGGAAGCCGAGGCTTGCATTTTGTCGTCACGAAGCTCATTATCATTGCCCAACTCCTTTGAACCTTGGATAGGGGTTCTAGAGCGAGTGCTAACAGTCTGCTCAGTCCTTGGGTAAGAATAAAGTTTGCCTGAGCGAGCTGTATCCTGGGACGCTCGGGGATTAGCTTCAGAATCTGCGAGGTCCGCCGTTGGTCGATGGAAGACGTCACTCCGATTCAAGATCTGGCTAGCAGATGCGTCCGTTTCGTTAATCGATTGAATCGCAGCGGACGATTCCGTGTCAGGTTCCATTGAAAAACATGCAGATTCAGAAGAATCAGGAATGCGTGAGGAGGCGGGCGAAAATCCCGACCTTTCGCTTTGACCCGGTCCAAGGGAATGCCTATTCTGCCCCCTGCTGAGGCTCCGCCTCCCACGATCGAAACTAGAGCGTCCACGATCGCTACTTCGCCGGCTTTCATCAAAACTCGATCTCATAAATTCGCCACTGACACGCGAATGTGATTGGTTTTGGAAGGAGGGTGAAGTTGGCGAAAGAGTCCCTGCAGCAGGCTGGAAAATGGTAGACCGTACTGGACTGCTTGACTTGCGAGGCTGGGGACTGGCAGGCGTCGCGAGATTCTTTTTGGCAGGTGTGATGGGGCGCTCGGCACCAGAATCTGGTTGCTGCTGCCTGCACCCTTCCCACATGAGCTTCATTACGTTGAGCGCCTCTTCACCAAAGCCGAAAAATGAGAAGAAGTACTCATCCACAGCGTACGAATCGTCGTTGTCGACGACACCAATCTTGATCGTCTCCGCGTAGTCTAGCACCGGATTGTCTTCGATCTCCATGATGTTGTCGAGCGGAATGGATATCTTTACGCTGTCTCCATCGTTGTGCGACTTGAAGATGACTTTCTGCAAAAGCTTGACCCATTCCTTTGCGCTTGCAGCACTATCAGCCCGAAAGACGTAGGTCCTCTGGTTGGTTGTGACGGTGAAGTCTGTATGATCTCGGGCCTTGTCTTTGGGCTCCATCAAATTGGCGGAGATTGCATAGCGCAGATTGATCCGGGCCCGAGGAAAGTAGAGGTCAGTCGGGTCGCTGTAGTAAGCCAGAACATCACCTTTCAGGATGAACCAAGACCGATTCCACATCGTACGGCCTCGCTTGGAGAGGTACCCTGACTTCGTGATCTCCTTCTGTTTTACGTTAGGTATTGGCAAATTTCAATTCGGGACGTGCCAGCTTACGGTTTTCTTCGGAAGGTAAGCGTAGAAGCAGATATGCTTTTCCGTGATGTACAAGTATCCTTGGAGCAGGACGGTTTGAAGCAACCAGCACGGATATTCTGCACCTGTAAGCCAAAGCTGAGCAGCCGAACGGCTTGCACGTACCTGCAGTCACCTTCTCCTCCTCATCAAATCCGAATATCTCCATCAGCCGCTGGGATAAGTTACCCTGATCCTTGATCGATGGGCCACCAACCCCGAAAGCCTCGTGCGCCGTCCTGAGATCAGAGCCAAAGGCAGAAGCCTCTATCTCCGTCTTTGCTTTGATCTGACTGCTCACAGACTGGCTTTCTATCTTCCCGTTCTCATCTTGTATTGTTTGTGTTGGCTTGGGCGTCAGGATCTGCGAGGAGGACATTGCTTCGTCGGTATGGGGCTCGCGGCGCTCCTTAGAGGTTTTTATGTTGAGCTTCTGGAAGTGACGGAAGATCTTGCGATTCGAAAGGCTGCGTCGATGCTTGGATTGGGATTCTTCCTCGGGCTGATTTGAGTTCTGGCCGGAGGAGGGAGGCTCGGGTGATCGCGTCACAGCGGCATGGTCGTCTTCTTCTTCGCTTTCGCTGAGCTCATCGTGGGTGAAGCGGGAGCGCAGGTTGGCAACGGAGCCAGCGTGAGTGATCAAATCGAAGACTGAACGGTGAGTGTAGCGAGGGTCGTTGCTTTTGGGCGCAGTCACATCCTCATCCTCGTCTTCGCCGTGGCGCAGGCGCTCGGGGATCTCGAAAGACTGGCGCGGACGGCGGAGGCGCCTGGGGTGGATGCGGGCCGAACGATCCCTGATGTTGTACTCGGAGGCCATGGTGGGCGTATGGCCGTAGTGGGTTGTGGGAAAAAGAGCGCTGGACCCAGGCGCAGCACCGGGTGGACAGTGGTAAGGTCCGGGGTTCGTGCAGCAGGCAAGCTGCTGGACGCAGCTCGGAAGCGCGGGCACAGGCGCGTTGTCGGGCTGGGGGGGGGTTGGGGGGCAGGGGGGGGGGGTGGGGGGGGGGGGGGGGGGGGGGGGGGGGGGGGGGGGGGGGGGGGGGGGGGGGTGGGGGGGGGGGGGGGGGGGGGGGGGGGGGGGGGGGGGGGGGGGGGGGGGGGGGGGGGGGGGGGGGGGGGGGGGGGGGGGGGGGGGGGGGGGGGGGGGGGGGGGGGGGGGGGGGGGGGGTGGGGGGGGGGGGGGGGGGGGGGGGGGGGGGGGGGGGGGGGGGGGGGGGGGGGGGGGGGGGGGGGGGGGGGGGGGGGGGGGGGGGGGGGGGGGGGGGGGGGGGGGGGGGGGGGGGGGGGGGGGGGGGGGGGGGGGGGGGGGGGGGGGGGGGGGGGGGGGGGGGGGGGGGGGGGGGGGGGGGGGGGGGGGGGGGGGGGGGGGGGGGGGGGGGGGGGGGGGGGGGGGGGGGGGGGGGGGGGGGGGGGGGGGGGGGGGGGGGGGGGGGGGGGGGGGGGGGGGGGGGGGGGGGGGGGGGGGGGGGGGGGGGGGGGGGGGGGGGGGGGGGGGGGGGGGGGGGGGGGGGGGGGGGGGGGGGGGGGGGGGGGGGGGGGGGGGGGGGGGGGGGGGGGGGGGGGGGGGGGGGGGGGGGGGGGGGGGGGGGGGGGGGGGGGGGGGGGGGGGGGGGGGGGGGGGGGGGGGGGGGGGGGGGGGGGGGGGGGGGGGGGGGGGGGGGGGGGGGGGGGGGGGGGGGGGGGGGGGGGGGGGGGGGGGGGGGGGGGGGGGGGGGGGGGGGGGGGGGGGGGGGGGGGGGGGGGGGGGGGGGGGGGGGGGGGGGGGGGGGGGGGGGGGGGGGGGGGGGGGGGGGGGGGGGGGGGGGGGGGGGGGGGGGGGGGGGGGGGGGGGGGGGGGGGGGGGGGGGGGGGGGGGGGGGGGGGGGGGGGGGGGGGGGGGGGGGGGGGGGGGGGGGGGGGGGGGGGGGGGGGGGGGGGGGGGGGGGGGGGGGGGGGGGGGGGGGGGGGGGGGGGGGGGGGGGGGGGGGGGGGGGGGGGGGGGGGGGGGGGGGGGGGGGGGGGGGGGGGGGGGGGGGGGGGGGGGGGGGGGGGGGGGGGGGGGGGGGGGGGGGGGGGGGGGGGGGGGGGGGGGGGGGGGGGGGGGGGGGGGGGGGGGGGGGGGGGGGGGGGGGGGGGGGGGGGGGGGGGGGGGGGGGGGGGGGGGGGGGGGGGGGGGGGGGGGGGGGGGGGGGGGGGGGGGGGGGGGGGGGGGGGGGGGGGGGGGGGGGGGGGGGGGGGGGGGGGGGGGGGGGGGGGGGGGGGGGGGGGGGGGGGGGGGGGGGGGGGGGGGGGGGGGGGGGGGGGGGGGGGGGGGGGGGGGGGGGGGGGGGGGGGGGGGGGGGGGGGGGGGGGGGGGGGGGGGGGGGGGGGGGGGGGGGGGGGGGGGGGGGGGGGGGGGGGGGGGGGGGGGGGGGGGGGGGGGGGGGGGGGGGGGGGGGGGGGGGGGGGGGGGGGGGGGGGGGGGGGGGGGGGGGGGGGGGGGGGGGGGGGGGGGGGGGGGGGGGGGGGGGGGGGGGGGGGGGGGGGGGGGGGGGGGGGGGGGGGGGGGGGGGGGGGGGGGGGGGGGGGGGGGGGGGGGGGGGGGGGGGGGGGGGGGGGGGGGGGGGGGGGGGGGGGGGGGGGGGGGGGGGGGGGGGGGGGGGGGGGGGGGGGGGGGGGGGGGGGGGGGGGGGGGGGGGGGGGGGGGGGGGGGGGGGGGGGGGGGGGGGGGGGGGGGGGGGGGGGGGGGGGGGGGGGGGGGGGGGGGGGGGGGGGGGGGGGGGGGGGGGGGGGGGGGGGGGGGGGGGGGGGGGGGGGGGGGGGGGGGGGGGGGGGGGGGGGGGGGGGGGGGGGGGGGGGGGGGGGGGGGGGGGGGGGGGGGGGGGGGGGGGGGGGGGGGGGGGGGGGGGGGGGGGGGGGGGGGGGGGGGGGGGGGGGGGGGGGGGGGGGGGGGGGGGGGGGGGGGGGGGGGGGGGGGGGGGGGGGGGGGGGGGGGGGGGGGGGGGGGGGGGGGGGGGGGGGGGGGGGGGGGGGGGGGGGGGGGGGGGGGGGGGGGGGGGGGGGGGGGGGGGGGGGGGGGGGGGGGGGGGGGGGGGGGGGGGGGGGGGGGGGGGGGGGGGGGGGGGGGGGGGGGGGGGGGGGGGGGGGGGGGGGGGGGGGGGGGGGGGGGGGGGGGGGGGGGGGGGGGGGGGGGGGGGGGGGGGGGGGGGGGGGGGGGGGGGGGGGGGGGGGGGGGGGGGGGGGGGGGGGGGGGGGGGGGGGGGGGGGGGGGGGGGGGGGGGGGGGGGGGGGGGGGGGGGGGGGGGGGGGGGGGGGGGGGGGGGGGGGGGGGGGGGGGGGGGGGGGGGGGGGGGGGGGGGGGGGGGGGGGGGGGGGGGGGGGGGGGGGGGGGGGGGGGGGGGGGGGGGGGGGGGGGGGGGGGGGGGGGGGGGGGGGGGGGGGGGGGGGGGGGGGGTGGGGGGGGGGGGGGGGGGGGGGGGGGGGGGGGGGGGGGGGGGGGGGGGGGGGGGGGGGGGGGGGGGGGGGGGGGGGGGGGGGGGGGGGGGGGGGGGGGGGGGGGGGGGGGGGGGGGGGGGGGGGGGGGGGGGGGGGTGGGGGGGGGGGGGGGGGGGGGGGGGGGGGGGGGGGGGGGGGGGGGGGGGGGGGGGGGGGGGGGGGGGGGGGGGGGGGGGGGGGGGGGGGGGGGGGGGGGGGGGGGGGGGGGGGGGGGGGGGGGGGGGGGGGGGGGGGGGGGGGGGGGGGGGGGGGGGGGGGGGGGGGGGGGGGGGGGGGGGGGGGGGGGGGGGGGGGGGGGGGGGGGGGGGGGGGGGGGGGGGGGGGGGGGGGGGGGGGGGGGGGGGGGGGGGGGGGGGGGGGGGGGGGGGGGGGGGGGGGGGGGGGGGGGGGGGGGGGGGGGGGGGGGGGGGGGGGGGGGGGGGGGTGGGGGGGGGGGGGGGGGGGGGGGGGGGGGGGGGGGGGGGGGGGGGGGGGGGGGGGGGGGGGGGGGGGGGGGGGGGGGGGGGGGGGGGGGGGGGGGGGGGGGGGGGGGGGGGGGGGGGGGGGGGGGGGGGGGGGGGGGGGGGGGGGGGGGGGGGGGGGGGGGGGGGGGGGGGGGGGGGGGGGGGGGGGGGGGGGGGGGGGGGGGGGGGGGGGGGGGGGGGGGGGGGGGGGGGGGGGGGGGGGGGGGGGGGGGGGGGGGGGGGGGGGGGGGGGGGGGGGGGGGGGGGGGGGGGGGGGGGGGGGGGGGGGGGGGGGGGGGGGGGGGGGGGGGGGGGGGGGGGGGGGGGGGGGGGGGGGGGGGGGGGGGGGGGGGGGGGGGGGGGGGGGGGGGGGGGGGGGGGGTGGGGGGGGGGGGGGGGGGGGGGGGGGGGGGGGGGGGGGGGGGGGGGGGGGGGGGGGGGGGGGGGGGGGGGGGGGGGGGGGGGGGGGGGGGGGGGGGGGGGGGGGGGGGGGGGGGGGGGGGGGGGGGGGGGGGGGGGGGGGGGGGGGGGGGGGGGGGGGGGGGGTGGGGGGGGGGGGGGGGGGGGGGGGGGGGGGGGGGGGGGGGGGGGGGGGGGGGGGGGGGGGGGGGGGGGGGTGGGGGGGGGGGGGGGGGGGGGGGGGGGGGGGGGGGGGGGGGGGGGGGGGGGGGGGGGGGGGGGGGGGGGGGGGGGGGGGGGGGGGGGGGGGGGGGGGGGGGGGGGGGGGGGGGGGGGGGGGGGGGGGGGGGGGGGGGGTGGGGGGGGGGGGGGGGGGGGGGGGGGGGGGGGGGGGGGGGGGGGGGGGGGGGGGGTGGGGGGGGGGGGGGGGGGGGGGGGGGGGGGGGGGGGGGGGGGGGGGGGGGGGGGGGGGGGGGGGGGGGGGGGGGGGGGGGGGGGGGGGGGGGGGGGGGGGGGGGGGGGGGGGGGGGGGGGGGGGGGGGGGGGGGGGGGGGGGGGGGGGGGGTGGGGGGGGGGGGGGGGGGGGGGGGGGGGGGGGGGGGGGGGGGGGGGGGGGGGGGGGGGGGGGGGGGGGGGGGGGGGGGGGGGGGGGGGGGGGGGGGGGGGGGGGGGGGGGGGGGGGGGGGTGGGGGGGGGGGGGGGGGGGGGGGGGGGGGGGGGGGGGGGGTGGGGGGGGGGGGGGGGGGGGGGGGGGGTGGGGGGGGGGGGGGGGGGGGGGGGGGGGGGGGGGGGGGGGGGGGGGGGGGGGGGGGGGTGGGGGGGGGGGGGGGGGGGGGGGGGGGGGGGGGGGGGGGGGGGGGGGGGGGGGGGGGGGGGGGGGGGGGGGGGGGGGGGGGGGGGGTGGGGGGGGGGGGGGGGGGGGGGGGGGGGGGGGGGGGGGGGGGGGGGGGGGGGGGGGGGGGGGGGGGGGGGGGGGGGGGGGGGGGGGGGGGGGGGGGGGGGGGGGGGGGGGGGGGGGGGGGGGGGGGGGGGGGGGGGGGGGGGGGGGGGGGGGGGGGGGGGGGGGGGGGGGGGGGGGGGGGGGGGGGGGGGGGGGGGGGGGGGGGGGGGGGGGGGGGGGGGGGGGGGGGGGGGGGGGGGGGGGGTGGGGGGGGGGGGGGGGGGGGGGGGGGGGGGGGGGGGGGGGGGGGGGGGGGGGGGGGGGGGGGGGGGGGGGGGGGGGGGGGGGGGGGGGGGGGGGGGGGGGGGGGGGGGGGGGGGGGGGGGGGGGGGGGGGGGGGGGGGGGGGGGGGGGGGGGGGGGGGGGGGGGGGGGGGGGGGGGGGGGGGGGGGGGGGGGGGGGGGGGGGGGGGGGGGGGGGGGGGGGGGGGGGGGGGGGGGGGGGGGGGGGGGGGGGGGGGGGGGGGGGGGGGGGGGGGGGGGGGGGGGGGGGGGGGGGGGGGGGGGGGGGGGGGGGGGGGGGGGGGGGGGGGGGTGGGGGGGGGGGGGGGGGGGGGGGGGGGGGGGGGGGGGGGGGGGGGGGGGGGGGGGGGGGGGGGGGGGGGGGGGGGGGGGGGGGGGGGGGGGGGGGGGGGGGGGGGGGGGGGGGGGGGGGGGGGGGGGGGGGGGGGGGGGGGGGGGGGGGGGGGGGGGGGGGGGGGGGGGGGGGGGGGGGGGGGGGGGGGGGGTGGGGGGGGGGGGGGGGGGGGGGGGGGGGGGGGGGGGGGGGGGGGGGGGGGGGGGGGGGGGGGGGGGGGGGGGGGGGGGGGGGGGGGGGGGGGGGGGGGGGGGGGGGGGGGGGGGGGGGGGGGGGGGGGGGGGGGGGGGGGGGGGGGGGGGGGGGGGGGGGGGGGGGGGGGGGGGGGGGGGGGGGGGGGGGGGGGGGGGGGGGGGGGGGGGGGGGGGGGGGGGGGGGGGGGGGGGGGGGGGGGGGGGGGGGGGGGGGGGGGGGGGGGGGGGGGGGGGGGGGGGGGGGGGGGGGGGGGGGGGGGGGGGGGGGGGGGGGGGGGGGGGGGGGGGGGGGGGGGGGGGGGGGGGGGGGGGGGGGGGGGGGGGGGGGGGGGGGGGGGGGGGGGGGGGGGGGGGGGGGGGGGGGGGGGGGGGGGGGGGGGGGGGGGGGGGGGGGGGGGGGGGGGGGGGGGGGGGGGGGGGGGGGGGGGGGGGGGGGGGGGGGGGGGGGGGGGGGGGGGGGGGGGGGGGGGGGGGGGGGGGGGGGGGGGGGGGGGGGGGGGGGGGGGGGGGGGGGGGGGGGGGGGGGGGGGGGGGGGGGGGGGGGGGGGGGGGGGGGGGGGGGGGGGGGGGGGGGGGGGGGGGGGGGGGGGGGGGGGGGGGGGGGGGGGGGGGGGGGGGGGGGGGGGGGGGGGGGGGGGGGGGGGGGGGGGGGGGGGGGGGGGGGGGGGGGGGGGGGGGGGGGGGGGGGGGGGGGGGGGGGGGGGGGGGGGG
Organism: Botryosphaeria dothidea; assembly: GCA_011503125.2. Classification (NCBI taxonomy): domain Eukaryota; kingdom Fungi; phylum Ascomycota; class Dothideomycetes; order Botryosphaeriales; family Botryosphaeriaceae; genus Botryosphaeria; species Botryosphaeria dothidea. The sequence continues at coordinate 3,161 of WWBZ02000021.1, read as the reverse complement.
GGGGGGGGGGGGGGGGGGGGGGGGGGGGGGGGGGGGGGGGGGGGGGTGGGGGGGGGGGGGGGGGGGGGTGGGGGGGGGGGGGGGGGGGGGGGGGGGGGGGGGGGGGGGGGGGGGGGGGGGGGGGGGGGGGGGGGGGGGGGGGGGGGGGGGGGGGGGGGGGGGGGGGGGGGGGGGGGGGGGGGGGGGGGGGGGGGGGGGGGGGGGGGGGGGGGGGGGGGGGGGGGGGGGGGGGGGGGGGGGGGGGGGTGGGGGGGGGGGGGGGGGGGGGGGGGGGGGGGGGGGGGGGGGGGGGGGGGGGGGGGGGGGGGGGGGGGGGGGGGGGGGGGGGGGGGGGGGGGGGGGGGGGGGGGGGGGGGGGGGGGGGGGGGGGGGGGGGGGGGGGGGGGGGGGGGGGGGGGGGGGGGGGGGGGGGGGGGGGGGGGGGGGGGGGGGGGGGGGGGGGGGGGGGGGGGGGGGGGGGGGGGGGGGGGGGGGGGGGGGGGGGGGGGGGGGGGGGGGGGGGGGGGGGGGGGGGGGGGGGGGGGGGGGGGGGGGGGGGTGGGGGGGGGGGGGGGGGGGGGGGGGGGGGGGGGGGGGGGGGGGGGGGGGGGGGGGGGGGGGGGGGGGGGGGGGGGGGGGGGGGGGGGGGGGGGGGGTGGGGGGGGGGGGGGGGGGGGGGGGGGGGGGGGGGGGGGGGGGGGGGGGGGGGGGGGGGGGGGGGGGGGGGGGGGGGGGGGGGGGGGGGGGGGGGGGGGGGGGGGGGGGGTGGGGGGGGGGGGGGGGGGGGGGGGGGGGGGGGGGGGGGGGGGGGGGGGGGGGGGGGGGGGGGGGGGGGGGGGGGGGGGGGGGGGGGGGGGGGGGGGGGGGGGGGGGGGGGGGGGGGGGGGGGGGGGGGGGGGGGGGGGGGGGGGGGGGGGGGGGGGGGGGGGGGGGGGGGGGGGGGGGGGGGGGGGGGGGGGGGGGGGGGGGGGGGGGGGGGGGGGGGGGGGGGGGGGGGGGGGGGGGGGGGGGGGGGGGGGGGGGGGGGGGGGGGGGGGGGGGGGGGGGGGGGGGGGGGGGGGGGGGGGGGGGGGGGGGGGGGGGGGGGGGGGGGGGGGGGGGGGGGGGGGGGGTGGGGGGGGGGGGGGGGGGGGGGGGGGGGGGGGGGGGGGGGGGGGGGGGGGGGGGGGGGGGGGGGGGGGGGGGGGGGGGGGGGGGGGGGGGGGGGGGGGGGGGGGGGGGGGGGGGGGGGGGGGGGGGGGGGGGGGGGGGGGGGGGGGGGGGGGGGGGGGGGGGGGGGGGGGGGGGGGGGGGGGGGGGGGGGGGGGGGGGGGGGGGGGGGGGGGGGGGGGGGGGGGGGGGGGGGGGGGGGGGGGGGGGGGGGGGGGGGGGGGGGGGGGGGGGGGGGGGGGGGGGGGGGGGGGGGGGGGGGGGGGGGGGGGGGGGGGGGGGGGGGGGGGGGGGGGGGGGGGGGGGGGGGGGGGGGGGGGGGGGGGGGGGGGGGGGGGGGGGGGGGGGGGGGGGGGGGGGGGGGGGGGGGGGGGGGGGGGGGGGGGGGGGGGGGGGGGGGGGGGGGGGGGGGGGGGGGGGTGGGGGGGGGGGGGGGGGGGGGGGGGGGGGGGGGGGGGGGGGGGGGGGGGGGGGGGGGGGGGGGGGGGGGGGGGGGGGGGGGGGGGGGGGGGGGGGGGGGGGGGGGGGGGGGTGGGGGGGGGGGGGGGTGGGGGGGGGGGGGGGGGGGGGGGGGGGGGGGGGGGGGGGGGGGGGGGGGGGGGGGGGGGGGGGGGGGGGGGGGGGGGGGGGGGGGGGGGGGGGGGGGGGGGGGGGGGGGGGGGGGGGGGGGGGGGGGGGGGGGGGGGGGGGGGGGGGGGGGGGTGGGGGGGGGGGGGGGGGGGGGGGGGGGGGGGGGGGGGGGGGGGGGGGGGGGGGGGGGGGGGGGGGGGGGGGGGGGGGGGGGGGGGGGGGGGGGGGGGGGGGGGGGGGGGGGGGGGGGGGGGGGGGGGGGGGGGGGGGGGGGGGGGGGGGGGGGGGGGGGGGGGGGGGGGGGGGGGGGGGGGGGGGGGGGGGGGGGGGGGGGGGGGGGGGGGGGGGGGGGGGGGGGGGGGGGGGGGGGGGGGGGGGGGGGGGGGGGGGGGGGGGGGGGGGGGGGGGGGGGGGGGTGGGGGGGGGGGGGGGGGGGGGGGGGGGGGGGGGGGGGGGGGGGGGGGGGGGGGGGTGGGGGGGGGGGGGGGGGGGGGGGGGGGGGGGGGGGGGGGGGGGGGGGGGGGGGGGGGGGGGGGGGGGGGGGGGGGGGGTGGGGGGGGGGGGGGGGGGGGGGGGGGGGGGGGGGGGGGGGGGGGGGGGGGGGGGGGGGGGGGGGGGGGGGGGGGGGGGGGGGGGGGGGGGGGGGGGGGGGGGGGGGGGGGGGGGGGGGGGGGGGGGGGGGGGGGGGGGGGGGGGGGGGGGGGGGGGGGGGGGGGGGGGGGGGGGGGGGGGGGGGGGGGGGGGGGGGGGGGGGGGTGGGGGGGGGGGGGGGGGGGGGGGGGGGGGGGGGGGGGGGGGGGGGGGGGGGGGGGGGGGGGGGGGGGGGGGGGGGGGGGGGGGGGGGGGGGGGGGGGGGGGGGGGGGGGGGGGGGGGGGGGGGGGGGGGGGGGGGGGGGGGGGGGGGGGGGGGGGGGGGGGGGGGGGGGGGGGGGGGGGGGGGGGGGGGGGGGGGGGGGGGGGGGGGGGGGGGGGGGGGGGGGGGGGGGGGGGGGGGGGGGGGGGGGGGGGGGGGGGGGGGGGGGGGGGGGGGGGGGGGGGGGGGGGGGGGGGGGGGGGGGGGGGGGGGGGGGGGGGGGGGGGGGGGGGGGGGGGGGGGGGGGGGGGGGGGGGGGGGGGGGGGGGGGGGGGGGGGGGGGGGGGGGGGGGGGGGGGGGGGGGGGGGGGGGGGGGGGGGGGGGGGGGGGGGGGGGGGGGGGGGGGGGGGGGGGGGGGGGGGGGGGGGGGGGGGGGGGGGGGGGGGGGGGGGGGGGGGGGGGGGGGGGGGGGGTGGGGGGGGGGGTGGGGGGGGGGTGGGGGGGGGGGGGGGGGGGGGGGGGGGGGGGGGGGGGGGTGGTGGGTGGGGGGGTGGGGGGGGGGGGGGGGGGGGGTGGGGGGGGGGGGGGGGGGGGGGGGGGGGGGGGGGGTGGGGGGGGGGGGGTGGGGGGGGGGGGGGGGGGTGGGGGGGGGGGGGGGGGGGGGGGGGG
>WWBZ02000020.1:0-22943 GCA_011503125.2 Botryosphaeria dothidea | reverse complement strand
GCGTGTGTATCTTTTTCAAACTGATTCATGCTTATACAGCCAATTTAGCCAACTGTGCACCATTGCGGAGGAAGCAATTCATTCGAAGCTCGATCATCAGGCTCGCGCTCGGCTCGCTTGACGCCATGGGTATTGCGCATTCGTCAAGGAGGAGTCACAAGCTTGTTCGGTAACGTCTTGCGATCCGAATGCTTGTGAAAAGTTCTGCTACCTAAGATAAGCCAGACATTGCAAGGGTAAACTAGGAGCGTGGAGGGAACAGCCGATTGATATTGTTTGATTATTCGTCTGCGGATTTTGTATACGATATGCGTCGGAGTAAAGTGAGAGAATGGACGGAGTAAGCCCGACCGCACAGACAGAGCGGGCGTTGCCGAAGTCGGCTGAAGAGATTCGGGGGAAGGGAGCAAGGATAGCTATGGGGCAAGGCTCCTTTCTTCTCATATTGTATAGCGCTGCATGGGTGTGTTCACGGAAGTGGTTGGGCCGGACTGATAAGGGCAAGGTCAGGATGTGGGCTCATACACCAGCGTCAAGTGTCGGGGATTACTCCGTATGCAACCATGCATGCAAGCACGGGCTGTTTTCTACTGAGGATCTTTAGCTCGGAAAATGCGCCGATTGGGTAGACATTCCTGCGCTGTTTCGCTTGGCATCTCGCCTCCCCAGAGTAAGACTAGACTTCGCCCACTCCTGCATTTCAATTCCAACTATCTCTTTCTTAAAACTTTTCGTCCAGTTTTCACCGATCTTATTTCGCATTTGTAATCCCGTTATTTGTGGAGGTAGCCCGCTAAAAGATGTCCGGGTCCACCCTCGGCCCCCACATGGCGGCCAAAAAAGATGACCGAGCAAAACAAAAAACGTACAACAGCCGGGATTCCCCAATGGTCACCCACTTGAGTACTAATCGGCCGGTTCGCAGCTTGAGTACGGCTGAGCGGACGGGAAGCCCTATATTCTGCGACCTATGGTCGTACGTGACAGAGAGTGCGGCCTGTTAACATTATATTTCATTGTGTGCACCCCCCGAAGGCTGACCAGCTTTGTGAACCACATCAAATTCCCTCAGCTAGGCCATGAACCTGTTAGTAAATTTTTGCATCATTGTATACACGGTAAATATTCAAGTGATGTCGTATTCTGCCAAGCGTTACCCGGGGTCCAAAGTCACTGGCTGTCACAACATGGGGAACTGTACGAATGCAGCTGATGTTTTAAATGCTTTTCGCGGCACGTTCGAACATATTTACGAAAACCTGGGCCACTTCTGCCTTCCCACTTAAGACTTCGACCGTTTTCCTCTTTGTTGCAATGTTGTGCCTACAAACGTGTACTTGAGAACTTCGTACTTAGTCCAAACTCCCCAGCTGGACATGGGCTCAAGCAAACTCCGAAGTTTTTTTTTATTCCTTTATTGAAACTTCCCAGGACCCTTGTCCAGTGGAACCATTGGAGGGCAAAAACTGGCTACATACCAATCGTGGTCAATGGCTCTGGCAGAAGATTGAATTGGGAAGAGGAAATTTTTCCGCAGAATAAATAACATAACCCTAGTCTCTATAGGCTCTATGTGACTGCCACTTGGTTTCTCGGTTGCATTAAGTCAGCAGTTTCCAACTCAATCACTTACCTGTCGTTTTCTCCATCTGAGGGAGAAGAACTCGAGAGGATGGCCTCGATATCCGGACTTCTACAGTGCGATCCGACACTGATGCCACAGGGGACTGGACTGGCATGCAGACCACATAGAGGCAGCTTGGTGGGTTCTGATCCTGAGAGGTATCGTCTGGGATTTGTCAAGAAGTGGGGATTCAAGGTTCTCGCGGGAATCAAGAGGTTGGGAAAGGGAACCTGTTCCGTATTTTCTCTACGACGCAAAAACGTCAGTGTGGATGACCTAGCGCTGGCACTGGAGGCGAACAGGAGTTTTCGGCAACCTTCTGTTTTGTGCGAGGTCGGGTAGTTTCGAGCTGTTGAACTGGGCTGTCTGCCATTTTGTCTCTGGCGCGCGCAATTGGGTCTCTCTTGTCTCAACACATGGAGCATGCAACAGTGTTGTCTCAGGCGTCACAGTGTACCAATAGACCCGTCTCGAAATATTTTTGAAGAGGTGTGGCGTGTCCTCGTTATAGGTAGCGTAAGCGTGCGGAAATGATAAACCCCCGAGTCTCCGAGCTGCGGCGGAGCACATGTTACACCTTTGCATCTCGCAGGGCTAGCCTCTTGCCGAAAAAAATAGGGGTTGCGCTACACCAAACAGGGGATACGGCAAAGACGGCAGCATTCTGCACCAGCAAGGAGACTCTCGGGAAGTGAGCAGGTTACTCGAGACAACGACTCGGAGCAAAGGGGGGAAAGTCGGAATCATTTCAAACGCTGTCATCCACTAATCTGCTTCAAAAAGTATGATAGATCAACAACCACGCCCTGGATGCAAATGGCACATGAATACGGATTCAGGTTCATCTTGGCTTATATTGTTTGGAGATGATTGATTTGCGGCGAGGATGTGGAGGCATGATGGCGATGTTGTCACGCCGGTGGTCGCTTGCTGCGTGCGCTGCATCGCCAAATCTCATACAAAATATTCCTTGGTTGTCAGGCAAATCGTACGATTTCTGATACTCTTGCTGACGTACGCCCGGTTGGGCAAAGTGCTTCAGATCTTGGCCACAGCTTGTTCGTTTCGAATTGCCGCTTGCCCCTCCCGTCACGGCCGCGTAGCCTTCGAATCCAGTGCTCGGCATGTAATGGCCAAGGCATCAAGCATCTCAATATCGTTATCTTGCTCATCTCGGCCATAATCTTGAAGATTTCTCTTGAAATTCAGATACCTCATTCGCTATGCTTTGCTATACGAGGCATACCCTTGTTTTCTACAGATCGAAAAGGTTGCAAAACGAGAACCAGCCGTGGGACGGTATCATGCGCACTTACTAAAAAAAAATGGGACAAAGATGTACTTCTTCGACTTCCAATACTTCCCCCTCCAAGCTTCTTTCTCCCCCTTTCTAGTTCGAACATGATCAAAAAAAAATACTACAACACCGCTGTGCATCGAAGGAAAACATGAGTCGTGCATATTAGAAGTTCTCCTTGCCCCAAACAAAATGGAAGTCCTTATCCGTGTACATGTTACACTTGATGTGCAACTGGCTGCCCAGACCCTTGGGCCCGCAGAAGAAAACACCAGCTTCCGCGGGAGTGTGGATCTTGCGGATAGACTTGAAGATCATATCCCAGTTTGGACGACCAAAGTTGGTAGGAGCGCGCAGGCCCGTGATCGCGTCTTGTTCGGCGTTGGCATCGTTGATCATGATGTTTGTCGCGTCATCGATCTTGACCTTGGCAGTGAGGTACTGATGGACGTTAGCTTGTGGAAAGGCTGACGGCTAGCTGGCATGACTTACTGTGTGGATCTCAATGTGGTCCTCCAAGTCCTGGGCCTCGATAGCCAATAGGAGAGACCTGAACCACTCCAGGGAACCAAAGTCTCTGCAGATCCAAAAGAAGTACACTTTCCTCAACCGCGTCTTCCCCTGTGGATAGTTCATCCGGTACCAAATGCTCTTCAAAATCGAGGCGAAAGGCGTCACACCGATACCCGCACCAACCAGAACCGCAATCTCGAACTTGAAGACATCCTCTGAAGCACTTCCGAAGGGGCCGTCAACGTAGACACGGGGCAATATCCTGCGGAGACTCGGGTCCACAGTCTTTTCATCTGCCGCACCGCTGACGACGGCGGTTCCCTTCTCCTTCGAATCTTTCCTGTCAAACTCGCAACCCAGCGCCTTTGCCAAAGCTCTGGTGAAGTTTCCAACACAACGGACGTGGACGGAAATATAGTCTTCCTCAGGAGCACTTGTGAGAGTGAAAGGGTGGTATTGCCAAACGGAGACCTCAGGGCAGCACAAGAAGATGTACTGGATAACGTTAGCGGAAGCCAAGACCGAAAAGAGACAGAGGAATTACCTGTCCAGCCTGCGTCTTGGTGTTCTCTTTCTTGATCTGGATTTCGCAGACATTGCTGGGGTGCTGAATAACCTTGGAAACGTATGTCTTGTGCTTCCCGCGCACTTCACGTGCGATTCTCTCGGCCAGGTAGAGGAAACCGCCGTACATCCAATATTGCCAGAAAACACCGACGGTGTTGCAATAGGGTGCAAAGTCCGGACGAATCATACAGAAAGCTCCATGGATGGACCACATAACGAAGAAGATGATGAAGAAGTGATGGGTATACCAGAAACGCTCGTAATTTGCGCGGCGCGGCTTCTCAACGGAGGTGAAAACCATGGCCATCAAAGCAATGAGCATGACATAACCGGTCCATCCGGGCCCAGTGACCAAGTTGGCAAGGAGGAAGCCGACGAAGCCAAGGTTGTTGGCGGCAGAGAAACGGCCCAGGTTGACCCAGTGGGCGACGGTGTGGACCCAGGAGAAGAAGACGATGGACCAAGCAACGAGCTTGTGGAAGGTGATGTTCTTGTCGAATTGGATGATTCCGTTCAGCGGAGTGCGGCGCAGTAACGAAATGAGATTACGGCAAACCGGGAAGAGGATCAGGGCGACATCGAAATGGAGGACAAGCGCAGCGGAACGGGCGATGACGAAAGTGATTCCGAACTGCTGTCGCGACTGGGTCAAGTTGTCTTTCAGGCCATAATGTACCATGCCGAAGCCGAAAATCATCAAGTGGACCAGCATGAACAGGAAAACGGTCAGCCTGCGCCATCCTTCGTTGACCATCCACCGATCGAAGCGCTCCCTTAATGTCTCTTCCCTGATGGGCGTGCCGCTCATCTCACCCGAAAGGAGCATGCGGGTCAAGGGCGGCCATCTCGACCGCTCCTTGCCGGTCAAGCTGGAGGCGTATGATGACATCCGTACCCAGATGTCGCGCTGGGCTGTTCGCGGGAATGGATGGGTCTGGAGCGGTAGCGGTAGGCTGAAATGGCGGACTACCGAGCGAAATTAGGCGCCGACGAGGCCAGCTCGAGAGGTGATGAACGATGAACGGCGGTTATTAAAAGGCGGTATAATGTTTTTTTTTCTTGAAGCAAGATTAGCTTTGCGGACCTAGGATGAGAGTCAAGCAGCATACATACATAACAAAGTGCCAGCACTCAAGGTTAAGTGAAGGGAAAGCAGGGAGGCTCGAGTGAGCGATCAGCGGGCTGCTGGATTAACGAAGGAGCAGCAGCAAGTGACGAAGAAACACAGCTCCTCGCGATATTGAATATGGCGTTGGGAGGAGGGAATGCCGGCATTTGAAGCTTGGCAGCGACGAAAAATCGTACCACCTTCAAGCGCAGGCGTGCCAGATTACAGCAGGCGCAAGACGGTGGAGGCGTCAGATGGCGAGGCCGGTGCAACCCGGCGATAAGCTGGGTTGAGTATTGTAGCGGTAACTGCAGACGTCGAGGAAGTGTCTTGGGATTGTCTCCTGACTAGCGCCAGGTACGGGCGCGGACGAATCGCGTGGGCAGGCATGGCTGGGGCGGGGCTCATGCGGGCTTGACTCCAGCCGCTGATGCGACGCCGTCCGTCTCCCTTCAGAGGGTGATGTTGGTGGAGCGCGTCTTGGCGGCGTTTGAAAGTTGTGTGATCTCCGCCAGTCGGCGTCTGGGCGGCGCCTTCGCTCGCGCGCACATCCCTGGAGCCTTACCGCGTCCTCTGCGCCCCCATAGCCGCCCGCCCTGGTCACGTTATCCCCACAACGGCCAGCACAGCGCCAAAGGTGACCCGATGCTGGTGGGGCTGCTGTTGGATGGATGTGCGCGCTTAGCCCACTGCTTCTTCGGGCTTCGACTGAGTGCCGGTGCCGACTCGGGTGCCGCTTTGTTTGAGTTTCGAAAGAGCGCAGGAGACGGCCGATGAGATTGAAGGGCACCGCATGAAGACGGCCCTCGCTGTTGCTATCTACCTGCGCCACAAGCCCTTGACACCCGCCGCAGCCAGCTCGCCGGGTCGCGGCTCAACCTGCTCACGACATTAAATATCCACCAGATGCCGATATGGCCTGCCCCGTCATCCAGCCACTCTGCGGCTCTGCCACCATTGCCGTTAGAAGAGCAACGTCTTCGGGCACGCCTACCCTGTTCTCCACCGGTGTCATCTTCTTCTGCAACTCTATGATCTCCGCCGGGATCCTGTCCAGCATGTCCGATTTGGTCGGTCCGGGCTCGATTGCGTTGGCCGTGTGACCCTGCGGCCCGAGTTCTGTAGCCAGAGCACGCGTGAGGCCCTCCAGTGCTGCTTTGGACGTCAGGTACACACTTCCTCCCGGCAGGCCCACGCGTGCGCCAACCGATGACATGTTGATGATCCGACCCGGCTTGCGAAGGTGTGGCACCACGGCTTGACTCATGAACAGGGCGCCGCGCACGTTGAGATCCATGCAGTATGCGTACTCTTCCGGCGTGATCTGAGCCAGTGGCTTGATCACCTCGCAGCCTGCGTTGTTGACGAGAATGTCGATGGCGTTGCCAAAAGCAGCCGTCGTCTCGGCCACGACTTTCTTCGGGGCGTCAAGTTGACGGAGGTCTGCTCGAATCTTTATTGCCGCTGCGCCATTTCCGAGACCATTGATTTTAGCAACGAGTCCTTCGGTGACTTGCTCGCTGCTGTCAGAAGTAAAGGTGAGAGCAACCTACATCAACTTCATTAGTCTCGTGGCACTACGGATGGAATGCGTGGCGCTCACCATTGCTCCGCGGTTAGCAAGCTCCAGGGCAACAGCGGCACCGATACCACGTGAAGCTCCGGTGACAATAGCTGTTTTGCCGGCGAGAGTAAGCGGTTGGTTGGAATTTGCAGTGGTCATTGTTGGCTGTGCTTCAGAAATAATTGGGGGAAGGGGATGGGAAAGAAGAGTTGAAGTCAGCTTCGTGCTTGCCTACCCCGCCATATGCGCCTAGAGTCAGAGAGTACTACTCAACGGAGAATGCGCCTAACTCCGGTGGTTGGAAGATACCCTAAGTCCGTTAGATAGGCAAAGTTTGAGGTCCACAGTGACAGCATTTCACGAGATGCAACGCGGCGGAGCCGAATGCCATAGACCTGCTGTGCCGCACTCATGCCTGGTCGCGTTCTTCCCTACCCTACCGTTTCTGGCCTACGTGAGCTGCTCATCGAGTAATGCGAACGGTACTATGCCAGGGGTTCGCAAAATGATCTTGAAGGTGGGAGGCCGTTCGTAAACAAAAGAAGCTTTGGTGTTTACGGGCGGCCCGTCAAACGGCAGCCATGGACAATCTCTACGATGCGCCGGCACGCCCACAGTTTCGGCATCGGAGCCACGACTGGGACGCGTTTTCGGCAAAATGCGCATCCGCACGAGAGAACAATCGAGTAGCTGTGCGGTACTGCTTCATTGAGCCGGCGCATGTGACGATGCAAAAGGCGTGCAAAGGGTCCGCAATAATGTCGCCGTGTCGGCATCCGGCGAAGCGAAAGTCCCCGGCCTGAGCGCAGAGTTTTTACTTTCGCCGGCCGCCCTACTCCGCACCTGCTCAACATTCACTCAAAAACACTCGCGAGGAGCTGACCTGTGACAGAGAATACTAAGACCACCAAGTTGAGCGCCGTTCTGAATCCATTATCCGACCCAATATCACGCAATGGCCTCATCATCGTCCCAGATTGACGGCGGAGTCAAGCTCGAGCAGCAGCAGCAGCAGCAGCCGGAGCAGCAGCAACAAACGAGCCCGCGTTTGGCGAAACGCGGAACGAAGAGAATCAGTGAGTGAGCCGGAAAATTCACCATCAAGCCCTCCGAACGGCGCGCACATGAACGCCGGTCCCGAGAAGCTGCGTTTCATTAGACCCTCGCCCAAGCCTCATCTCTGTCGCGAACAGCATCTCTAACCACTCGCCATGTCTTCCCACACCACAGGGACCCAGTCGCTTCCGCCCCCCGACCTCCCAAAGCTTGTCGCAGAACAAGCTCACCCCATCCCCAGCAGCGACAAGGACACCCAGCGCCTCATCGTCGTGCTCTCAAACGCCAGTCTTGAAACCTACAAGGCCTCTCATGGCGGCCGCGCCGGTGTCGGAAAGGAGGACAAGTACTCGCTGCTCAACAGCGATGAACACATCGGTATCATGAGGAAGATGGGCCGCGACATCAGTGATGCGCGTCCGGACATCACCCATCAGGTCTGCCGAGGCTCACCCTGGCTATTCAACATAGCGCAGCAGTTAACTGTTTCATAGTGCCTGCTCACCCTGCTCGACTCGCCAATCAACAAGGCTGGGAAGCTCCAGATCTACATTCACACTGCCAAAGGTGTTCTGATCGAAGTCAGCCCCACCGTCCGCATCCCGCGTACTTTCAAGCGTTTCGCCGGTCTCATGGTGCAGCTGCTGCACCGCCTCTCCATCCGTTCCACCACGTCGCAGGAGAAGCTTCTGAAGGTCATCAAGAACCCGATCACGGATCACCTTCCTCCGAACTGCCGCAAGGTCACGCTCAGTTTCGACGCTCCCGTGGTGAGGTGCCGCGAATACATCGAAGACCTGGATCCGAACCAAAGCGTATGCGTCTTCATTGGAGCCATGGCCAAGGGCAAAGATGACTTCGCCGACGAGTTCAAGGACGACTCAATCTCCATCAGCAACTACAGTCTCAGTGCTAGTGTGGCGTGCTCCAAGTTCTGCCACGCAGCCGAGGAAGTTTGGGACGTCATCTAACCACAAAACCTAACTCGCAACAGGGCCATTATGGGCAGAAGTAGAAGCGGTGCTTCGCGGGGAAGGGAACCACGGGAATGCACTGGCAGCCGCGATCACAACATCCAGGCTCCAGTTCAGTGCCCGTCTCGATGAGGAACTGTGGAGTGGTCTCTGTTTTTGCAACCAAAACATCAGGCTCTTTCAACAGACTCACAAGCGCATCTTCTTCGCAAAGCACTTCAACTTGCTCTGCGACCTTTTCTTTTCTGTTTTCTCGGGGTTAGCCTTGCCCTTCCCTTATTTTAATACTATTTATCAAAAAGAAAAACAAGAGTACTGTATGTAGGTAGGCGTTCAAGTTCGGGGACGGCGCAATGAGTTGAGGGGCGTTCGGCAGGTGGTAGCACTGATTTGATCTTAGCTCAAATCTCGCGCGGTGGCATGTCCACGTCTGCGTAAAAAAAATTTAGCTGGTTGTTGGCGTTATCTCTCGCATGATTGCTACATGCAGATGAATTGACATGACAAGAGTTCAACCGCTGCTCGCCCTCGCTTGGGGATCGCCTGGTGTTGGAAGGAGTCATCCGCGGCAATGAGGCCTCACCATGGAATCCAGGTCATTCTCGATGGATCTCTTCCGGATGGATGCCTCAGCTCCCTGGGACCTTCGCCTGGCTTGTTTCGTATGACCGATGAAACGCAACGTGCCCTGGCCCTGGGACAAGGCATCATATCACGTGCAGACGATGGACTGGCACCTTCCCTTCCGATGATAAGCGTGTCGGCGGGATCCGCGAGCTGCACGCGCTGGAGTTCGCCGGGACGGACCGCGCGGTTGGCTCAATATAAAACAGCGTTTCCTTGACAAAAATGATGAGGCTCCCGGGTTGAGGGCTTGGAGCGGCCTTGGGTGGCATTGCCCTGCAAAACGGTCGAATGGCGGAGACGAAAAGTGGTGCGACCTGAGGCGAAGCCAATCTTGCACGGGCAGCTGTAAGGCTGTATATCGCGGGCGGGCTAGATCGCAGGCAGACAACAGAACATGCATAGGTTGGCCGCGGCTTACCATCCCATTCGACATGGGCCCTCCAACGCATGCATGATTCTGGCTCGGCCGGTTACACGAGCGATGTGACTGCACGCATCTCGCGCAGCATCTCATGTAGAATCGAGAGCCTCGTCGTCCCCAACGTCATGGGCGTCTTCCCACTTCCCCAGATCCGCCCGCCCCTTGGAGAGCATGGCCGGTGGGTGGTACAAAGTGGCGATCATCGCCGTTGGATTGCCCCCCCTCCTCAGCGCATTCGCGTTCTTTTCGCTAGCTGCATGGAGAGTGGGTGCGATTGCATCAAGGACGCTGGCCGTCTACATCTGGCAGCACGCATTTCACAGCACGGAGACAGTACTAACAGCAAGCGGAGACGACGAGAGGCTCACAGGACTCCCTCCTTCCAGGGTGCTTGGAATGTGGCCGCACCAGGAAGTGGATTCAGCCGGAAGGCTGGGCCTGGTCCTAGTCATGACGGACAGGACTTCCCGCAGGCCCGCCGATCGCCTCACGCTTGCTCCAACGCTGATGTTCTGCACGCTCGTCGAGAAGGCCGCAGTGGAGCATTCTGAATGATTGCCATGCACGTTCTAGTCCCCTTCGAAACCCGCGCCGCGCCTAAGTGGAGCTGAGGCCCGTTCCGGCGGCCAATCACCTGCTGGTGGTGGGCCGTGCAGGGGCAGACGTGTCCGGTCTCGAAGAGCAGCCGGGGGATTACCGCAATCCCACGCACGCATCATGCTGCGGCAAAGGCGCCTGTGACCACGATTGGCACAAGTCCAACCTCTCGCCGACTTCCGCTCGGCGTTAAATAGACACTGCCTAGTCGGCGCCGACATGCAGCTCACAGGAGAAAACGGCCGGACTTCCAGCCTCCTCGCCCAAATCCTACACACACCGCATCTCTGAGTAATCCCCACCAGATATAAGCTCGCAGCGCGAGTAATCCCTCTCTCTATTCTCTCTATTGGAACCAGCCAGAAGCGCGGCCTCCAGTCCAGCTGCCAACGACGCACTTTCCCTCCCCCCCCCCCCCTCTTTCAACTCAAAGACTTGAACGTCGACACTCCGTAATTCTCTAGCTCAACATGCCTGTCAGCCATATTGGGCTCACAGTGAGCCATCTTCCGACCTCTTGCTCCTTTTTCCTTGCCGCACTGCAACCGCTCGGCTACCGCTATATCGGCCAACAGGGCAACCAGGTGGGCTTCGGAATCAATAACGAGGCAGACTTCTTCCTATGTCAGGAGACTCCTGGGTGAGTTCCCTTTACTTTCAAACCGGCGGCCGTGTTCTAACATCTCTCCTAGCATTAAGGCTGGCGCTGCTCACATAGCCTTCTCGGCACCTGATCGGATAGCCGTGCGCAACTTCTACACCGCAGCTCTCACCGCCGGCGCGCGCCCGCATGGCTCCCCAGCCACCCGCGATTCTGAGAACGGCGTCTTCAACGCCGCCGTTCTGGACTTCGATGGCAACAGCATCGAGGTCATGTACCGCGAGAATGTCGATCCCATGGACGACTCGCAATCCGTCGGCGGCTTCAGCAGGGTCTTGACATGGCGAAAGTCTGTCAGTGGCAGCCTGCGTGACGACGAGTCCGTCGTCAGTGGGTCCTCGGTGAAAACCGCTACCAGGACCGTCGTCCCCTACCAGCCTCCCAAGAGCGCCGGGCCCGGCTCCGTCATTGCGCCTTCAGTCAAAGCCGAGTCCGTAGCCCCTAGTGTCGCGCGAACCCAGTCTGCGCCCATCGTGCCCAGAGTCTCGAAAGAGGAACTCAATCCTGAATTAATGGCTGATGCTGGTGCTCGAAAGATCATCGGCACTCTCATTGGCGCCGCAGCCGGCGCTGCTGTTGCCTACGCCATGGTGAAGAGCGAGCGCGACAGCGCCAAGGAAGAAAAGGCCGCGATAGCTGCATCGCAGGCTGCATCGCAAAAGGCCCCGTCAGTGAAGGCGCCGTCTCAGAAGGCGCCCAGTGTTGCGCCGTCCCAACAACAGTACCAGCAGTCCGAGTACGCCTTCACCCCCTCCCAAGTACAACAGATGATCCAGTATGAACGAGCGCCAACGCACCGGAATTTCAGTGAAACGGAATCCATGTACAGCGCACCCCACCAACGTATGGCTATCGAAGCCGCACCGGCTCGCAGCACCCACGCACCTACTCTGGTGTCCGCACTGCAGTCCGGAGTCACTACCGTCAAGCAGGCCACCCACCGCAACTTCAGCGAGACCGAGTCGATGTATAGCTCCGCCGACAGCCGGGATCGGTACTCGCGCGCGCTGGAAAACGCGCCGCAGACGGCCAAGAGCTACCTGAACCCGACCTGCGTGTCAGTCGCCCAGACCTCCGCGTCGAAGCGCAACGAGGATGTCGAGTACATCCCGGCCTCGAGCGTTGGGCCGCGCAGCACCTACTCGCGCAAGAGCAGCGCCCCCAGCGTCATCTCCGAGATGCCCAAGAGCAGCCGCGCGCCCTCGCAAGCGCCCTCCAAAGCCCCCTCGCAGTCGCCGTCCAAGTCCGGCTCGAAGGCGCCGTCGCTCATCTCCAGCTTCCACCCGGACGACGACGACCGCAAGTCCAACGCGTCGGAGCGCCGCAGCAGCGCCCCCAGCGCCCACAGCTCGCGCTCCAAGGCCGACCGGTTCGACTCCGTCGACGAGAGCGCCGAGCCCCGCTCCTCGGCCGGCAGCGTGCGCTCGTCCAAGTCCAAGGCCAAGTCGCTCATCTCGTCCTTCGCGCCCGACCAGGACCGCAACGACTACCCGCCCACGCCGCCCAAGTCGATCGCGCCGTCGGCCGTCGAGCGCCGCAGCTCGGCCAACAGCGTGCACTCGACCAAGTCCAAGGCGCAGGAGGGCGGCAGCGGCTCGAAAGCTCCGTCCCTGCTCGGCAGCCTCCTGGGCCGCAACAAGGACGCCGGCGACGGCGACGACGGGCCTTCGGACCTCGACACCGTCGCGCCCTCCGACTCCATCTCCAACGCCGGCTCGTCGCGCTCGTCGCTTCGACGCGGTTCCAGCAGAGCGAATGAGGGCGATGACGATGCGAAGAGCAGTCATAGTAGGCACAGCAAGCACTCGAAGCATAGCTCTTCGTCCAAGCATTCGTCCAAGTCGCGTCGCGAAAGGGACGATGTTGACGACCGTAAAAGCCACCATTCGTCGCGCTCGCACAAGAGCAGCTCGAGTCGTCGTAGTGAGCGTAAGGAGGAGGATGTCGTGCGCCCGTCGAATATCAGCGAGCCGAGCGACGCGAGCACCGTCAAGCCGTACAAGCCGCGCAAGGACAGCGTGGTCAGCCTGCCGACCAGGAAGCTGGAGAAGGAGTCGGAGGGTAGGCAGAGGAGTGTGGTGAGTTTTGCGGGTTGATGTTGAATGATGTGATGAAACAATGTACTTCTTTCTTCTCTCTTTTTTCTCCTTTTGTTGGTAACAGCCATGGTTCGGTGCGTTTCTTTTGGGTAGGTGCATTTCTTCAATTCTTTTCGCTCCACTTTTCTTCAAGAAGTCTTGAAGCGATGGCGGTGCACCTTTTCTCTCGGCCCGCAGATGTGTGCTCATCTCGGGTCATTAATTTTCTTCTCTTCTCTGCATCAGTGGTGCTGGGGTTTGTATTGCCCCTTTTCTTCTCTTTTTCATTGCAGAGAACTACAAACGTAGGTTGCAACATAGGCTGTGCCGGGCAAAGCGTGCAAGACACGCGGCCTGCATGCACTCATTGCTTGTATCTGAGATACTATACAGAATACACAGAGATTACAGAATATTCCAGAGATGCCTGTGGTCAATCTAGAAAATTCCCGGAGAAAATAAAAAGATCTCCAGTGATGCCACTTCAATCGCCAAACTCAAGACTTCGGATTCAAATCCCGCACAGGACATTGACGACAAGGTGTAGACAAACCGTCGATTGGTGCGTCAACTTTCCAACGATACGCACGAGTCAAGCGCGCACTCTCCTCGATGTCGTTCAACACTCATCCAACTGCACAGATATCCCATTCGGTATCTTCCTGCATACTCACTACAAGGACCATCCATACCCCCTCCACAGTGAGGCTATCTGCCGGAGCATGCCGAACCAGAAAAGCAAAGCCAAACCCGTCCGGCCATGACCCGCATTAGCTTCCTGGCCGGGCCGCCATGCCGTATGCTTGCGTGGTGCAAACCGCAGCGGGAGCTATGCAATTTGCGAGGCGCTGGTACACCATGCTCGAGAATAGCAACACCACGTAGATGCACGCGCCTAGGCATAACCCCAATGCCAAGAAGAAAAGAACTGGTGAAGGCTTATTTCTATCATATTCTTCCTTATCTTACACGCGTACATCTCTTGCTGCCTTCGTGTCCATCAATGCCACAGCTGCCTAACCCACAAGAAATCAATCGGGCAACGATGCACAACCGCGTCTACCCGTCCCGACAACACCACGACCACCACCTATCACGGAAACCACCGTGATTCATGCAAGCTTCCACACGAATAACGGGGGAAAAAACCCAGCCCCCCCCCCCCCCGCCTCGTCACGACCCAAAAAACGACCCGCTAACCACGACCGCGCCGACAAACCACGCAGGCCACCACACCAACCACACGACCACCTGCGTCCACAACCCCACACGTGCCACCCCATCGCCGCCTGCGCCAACACCTGTCTGACCGCCTCGACTCCCACCCAATCGTCCGCCCGCAACCCCTTCCCAACCAGCTCCTGGCTCGCCACGCCCACGACCGTGACGGGGCTGAGCAGGACGAGCAGCGCGTATTGCAGGGCTGCGAGGGCGATGCGGCGGTTTGTAGGAGAGGATGGACTGATGGGGCGGATGAAAGTGAGCGGCGCGGCGCACAGGCCGACGAGGAAGGAGAGCGAGAAATTGAGGGTGGCGAGGGCGGAGAAGAACATGCCGAGGAGGAGCAGGGAGAGGCATTGGAGGAGACATGTCTCTTGCGGTGTGAGGGACCGGTGGAAGTGGATTAGGAGGAAGGAGGTTAGCGCGGGGCGGCGAGAGGCGGAGAGGAGTGAGGATGGAAACGATGATGAAGGCGGTGCCGAGGTGCTTTGAGGAGAGGAGTGTTAGTGTTTTCGGGCAAGAGTTTAGGAAGGAGAAGGCACTTACGTCTCCAGAGGTGTGGTTGAAGATGTTGAGAGGGATGAGTCCCAGGAAGTGGACGCCGCTGACGAAGGCAAGGGGAAGGAGGAGACTGCGCTCGACTGTGGTGAGGATGATAGAGGGGACAACGGCAACTTTGTTGTCTTCCTTCACGACAGTCATGTCGGGCTTCTTCTCATCTTTAGAATCTGTTGATGCCGGCTTCTCCTCCGGAATAGGAGGACGCCTACAGAGAAAGGTATGCCTCTTTTACTAGCCCAAGACCAATCTATTCTATCTACGCTCAACGTGTCACGTTCGAGAAGAAACACGCTTAGTAAGGATTACTTGAGACCTATGAATACGAACAAGATCCCTTGAGAGTCACGAACACGAAGATAAACCCAAATTCGTATAGATTATGAATTGTTAGACTGCATCCAACACGAGCGAGGACTTTACACCGAGATAAGGTAGGCGATAGGGGCTCTCTACATAGTTTACACCGAGCCAGAGAGAATTATTTAAGGTGCCCGTTTTCCTGGCTTTTAGTTCTATCTCAGACACCAAGCATCCTCACAACTTTCCAACACCAGCAAATCTACAACACTAAATCAACAAGACCTAGAAAACTATTCAAGATGGTCCGCCTTTCATCCGCTCTTGCCTTCCTTGCCATGGGAACCTCTATCTTGGCCAACCCCATTGCCGCTAAGCCGGGCAACTTTGAGGGCTCTCCGGATCTGGTTACCCGGTAAGTGATACATCTCAACAGTATTTTAACGAAGCTGATCAGTGTCAAGTGCCGACATTGGTGATAAATCCTCGGCTGTTGGAGCCATTGGCGATGTTGTCAACAAGGTCGTCAAGCTTGTTCAAGGAATGATTGATAAGGACATTGAGGTAGACTTCCGCTTCTATTGTCACCCATAATGTTATAGTAGCTAAGAGAAGATTTAGCGCCGTCAAGCCTTCACTCAAAAAGTTGCTAGAGAGGTTGCCGACAAGTTCCCCGGCCAGAGCGTCATAGTCTGCAACGTCGGATACTCTCTGACCGGCTCTGGCGATCAACTGGTCTACTCCACTTCCTACAACGCCAAGGTTGGATCTGATGTCACGTATGGATTCTATTATACGAGACCACAAGTCTCGGGCCCAGGATAATTTACTAATTCGTACAATCAGGTTCGACGTTATTGTCTTTAAGAGCCCTAAGACTTTCGACAGGCAGGGCGATGGAGGATATGAGAACGTAAGCCTGTGAACCTTCAACTGCTTTTATGTTTTTAACTAACCTTGTTTTATCATAGTGGGCCTTCTATGTCGACTCTAGCTGCACCGAGAATGGAGGACATGTTGAGTGCCTCTAATGCTACGACGCAGCCTTTACAGGACTAGGGAGAGATAGGTGAGAAGGACCTGCATGGCGCGAACAAGCGCCCTAGGCAGATCGACCAGGGGGGGATCCGTAGATTACGTGATGTCCCACCAATTCACCAGTTCAGTAGGTTCATATCAACCTAGGGTTTGAACTCATAAACACTAGATTGTATAGAACTCTCCTACGTATATAAACTACACTCTTTACATAGATAGATAGATAGATAAATTCATTTCTTCCCGATATAGCTCCCTTACGGGTCCATGCGGGGCTGGCTATCTGTAGTTATTTTACACGAGGGGGAAAACCTTTTCGCCTGGCAAAAACCCCTCCTCTCTCTCTAGGCATGCTATCCTATACTAGTTCTTGTTTTTCCTTCTTACCAGTAGCGGCTGCTATAGCAGCCCTACATTCACCTACTAGACCTATCCCTTCAGTCCTTATCCTCGTAGTTGTCCGGGTCCTGGTGGTCCTGGTGGTCCTCCTGGTTCCTCTTCCTGGTTATCCTCCTGGATTAGTTCCCTTGCCAGGCTGAATTGCTTGAGCAGCCCTAGGTGTAAGAACCAGTCTGTTGCTACTTTGATCCCCTTTTCGTTGAGAGGAGGGAATCGTAGTCCGTGGTCCCTGCCCTTTGGAGCATCTGTGCCCTGCCCTGTTGGAAGTGGGGGCAGAAGAGGAGGATATGCTTTGGGGTTTGTCTATGCCAGCCGCATGGGTAGGCAGGGCTAGGGTATCCTGGCACCTTGCGCCTAGAGAGGAAGTCCTCCAGTCCAATATGCTTAGTACGTAGTAGAGTGGCGAGTGTGCTCTGTGGCTTAGACAGTTCGCTGTGAATTTGTCGAATCTTTGGGTTCCACTGTGTGCTTTAGGCTACTGGCTTATCTTGCCTTCCTTGGCTAGTAAACTTTGTCCATCTCTTCTTCCACTTATTCCTATATGCTATGCGTAGTCTTGTTCGCTCCGGGAGACTCTAGTAGGTAGGGGGGCAGTAGTTAAGGAGGGCTGTTGCTCTTTCTCTAAGTAGAGTTCTTCTGGCTAGGCCGGCTGTGCCTCTAGTGCCTAGTATGGCCCGGGCTATCTCTTTAATGCTCTGGCAAGTATCCTCTACTACCATTACCACTAGGCCATCCCTAGATCTAATAGTCTGGGCCAGCGCTAGTTCGTCTAGGTAGAGTAAGAGTGGGGAAATCCCCGTCTCGTGCTCTAAAGTTTATATGCTGGTTAACTTGTATGCCCTGAGATAGTGCGTAGGCACTGGTTTGAATCTTCTACAGTGGCTGGGTGGCTGTTTTTCTCCACCCTGGGATTCCCTCTAGGACGTGCCATACCCACAGCCGTAGGGTTATGACTGGTCCTTACTACAGCCATATAGATATGGCGGGCTTTAGTAAATAAAGCTCCCTAGGTGGATGCTGCGAGTCTAGAGAGAGATATACACTATTTAATTGCCTTGGCTCCTATTTCCCTAATATGGGGTCCCCATCTAAGCTTGTTTGTCTACGTGGACCCTAGAATCTTAATTATAGGCTCTAGGTATCCAGTAAATCCCGGGATACGATCTCTACTACCATATTAAATCTCCTTAGTTTTCTTATAAAATAAGTAAGGTAATACTTGTCGGCGAGAAAGCTAACCCCGTAGGTAGCTGCCCAGTGCTCGCAAATTTAATGTGCTCCCTCTAGTGTCCTATAGTTCTATTCTGTAGATCTACTAAAGGTTAGGATATTAGTATTATCGACGAATCTAAGGGGGAAGGTATTACCTCTACGTAGCTGTGTAAGTAGATTAGAGGCAAAGAATAGGTAGAGGATCGGAGATAGTGAGGATCCCTAGGGAATCCCGGTTAAGGTCTAGATTAGGTGGACTAGTAAAGTCTCCGAAGGATAGCTAAAGTAGTACGGTCCTGTAGAAAGGATTAAGTGAATCTTTCTACCTATTCCGGGAGTCTTGCCATCCTTATATTATAGAGAAGCCTTCTATAAGGATTACGTGGTTATATGCTCCTAAGATATCTAGGCTGAGGACTAAAAGCCTACTAGCCCTGGATCTTGTGCCCAGACAGTATGGATCTGTTCTGTGAGCAGGTCGAGAGCTGCTACTGCGGACCTGTTTCTCCTAGCTCCCATCTATATATTAGAGAGTAGGTCGTATGCTTCAGTAGCCTGGAGAGATTCTATCTGCTATAATCCTCTTAAGTAGCTTCCCTAGCGTGTTGAGTAGGGCAATCGGCCTAAATAATTTAGCTTTAGTATAGTTATCCCTCTGTGGTTTCCTTAGGACTACGGTAATAGAGCTTTTGAACTGCCTAGGATAGTATACAAGTGCGAGGCATCCCCTGGAAGAGCCTAGTGAGTGGTCCGCTTAGTGTCTGAGCGCACTGCTTTAGGAACCTATTAATAATCTTATCTGGGCCTGGTGCCTTATCTGGGGGGAGCTTCTTGATGGTATGGAGGACCTGCTCTTCAGTAAGGTCTTGAGGGATCTCTACTGGACTCTGGGTATGTACACCTATCTAGATCTGAGAGGTCGGTGGCCTGGGAGGGGGGAAGAACTAGTTAGTAAGGATTTCTGCCTTGGCCGGATTGTCGTAGCGCAGTTGTCCATCTGCTCCCTGGAGGGGTGGGAACTGAGGTGGGGCTGGAGGCTCTAGTGGCCCTTGTTCTTGCCCACTTTGAGAGCTTCCAGAGTACAGATGGGTCTGAGGTAATCTTAGCTACTATTCTGCGCCATGCTTTTATTCTATCCCTTCTGATCTGCCTCTTCTTGCTATTAGCAATAGTTTGGTATACCACCCAGTCCTCCTCCCTCCCTATCGCCGTCCCATTTCCTTCTAGCTGCTCTCGCCTGGTGCACTAGGTCTGAACACTCCTTTGTCCATTATATGGAGGCCTAGGGCGAGGGTCTCGCCACTGGGATGGTTTCCTGGATTGTTCTTTGGATGACCTCCTGGAGTAGTTCCGTAAAGTGGTCTAGGTCTGCTTTCGTATTAAGAGGGGCTGCTCTAAGGTATTCGAGCTTTGTTTGGAGCACCTGATTAGTTCTATTCTAGTCTACTTTTTTCCACTAGGGCCTTGGAGGACGTGGTTCTGTAGGGGTAGGGGAGATATTAAGCATGGGTGAGGATAGGTAGGTGGTCTGAGGAGGATTCGAGCTCCTGACTAACTCTACAGCTAAGGATCCTCTCCTCTAGCCACCGTGTGGTAAAGATAAGGTCTAGGGTACTCTCGCTACTACCCTCTCTCCTAGTAATAGTACCTCTTAGAAGGGCTAGGTTAAGGCTAGCTGTCGTAGCTATTTTAATAAGGTCGTCTATAAGAGTATAGTGTAATAGGGAGGTAATGCCTCCCTAGGTAGGATAGTAAAGGTTTAAAGTCCCCTAGTAGGACATGCTCCCCTAGTTTTTCTAAGGGCTTCTAGGAGAAGCGCTAAGGTTTCTAGAGCCGTACTAGTGTGGGAGGCTCTGGTAGGGGTTATAGTAGTTATGGATGTAGATTATATATGTCCTGAGTAATGAGGGATTAGTGTGATGAGATCTGGTGAATGGACTGTTGCTTGCTAGGAGTCGGGGCTAATAGCCTTGCTTATAAAGAAGCAGGTTCTTGCTACTCCCTCCTAGGGAAAAACTATATAGTAGGCAGGGTGTCTTGCTGGTTGTCTTGACCCTTAGGTTCCTCTAAGGTTCCTGGATGGCTAGGAATATAGTGGATCTTTGGGTCTACTTCCTTAAAGAGCGGGAGTATTACCCTATCCTTGCTCTTATAGACGTTATACTATACGATAGAGAGAGAGCCTATGTCTAATATTAACTTCCTTCTATCTCTAGGTCCGGCTGCGAGGGAGCTAGTGGTGTAGGCTGTGAGGAGGGAGTTCCCGCGGGCTCCTCTAAGGCGTGTTGTGAGCTATTAAGTCTAGTGAACCTCATTTGGTTAGGAGGCGGGGGGCGGCTTAAGTCTCTTGGCCTGCCTAGTCCCCTCTTAACCGGCTCCTCCTCCCTAATCCTCTTCCTTAGTCCAACCGTCAGCTAGTTAGTTTAGGGCTGTGTCTTGGTTATTAGGGGTCCTTCCCGGTGCCTTTCTGGTACTGCTAGGCGGGCCTAGGCGGCCTTGCATGGCAGGCTCTGCGTGTTGGGCAGACGTTGCTCTAGGCTATGTGCCTTTGGGAGTAGTTTGCGTACTGCGTGCTTTCCTTAGGGCAGTCCCTAGTATTATATGCCTTGCCGTACTATCTACACTTTTCCTCCTTTTTATAGTAGTTAGTAATATAACCGTAGGCCTGGCACTTAAAACACTAGGTTACTATAAAGGCTGTATTATAGTACTACGCTATATGGATAGCAAAGTTAATAATAAGCCCCTTATTAATAATCTGGTTGGTAGTTTCGGGGTTATAGTACTAAGGATGATGGCTGAGTGAGTTTTCCCCTCTGGGAGCTTCCTCTTTAGCTAGGCTAGCTTGCTAATACGTAGTCCTAGGTGTAGAGATAGGTTCTGCTCCTGGATGGTTTGGATGGCTTGGGGGTCTGTGGTGTCGATTCCTTCTCGAGGGACGTTGTGTACTAGCACTGAGTATAGCTGCTGGTTAGGCCTGACTTCTTTTCCCAGTCCTATAGTCTATTCCTGGTCCTGGAGAAGGGCTGTTCTGGTTGCTTCATCCGGTATAAAGATCCTAACGTCTCTACTAGGGAGCTTCTTAGCAGCAAGTACTTTCTTGTACGCCCAGCTTTTTCCTGCCTGGATCTTCTGATAATTGCCTCATTTGAGAGCTTGGCTATTTCTTGTCTATTTGCTGTCTCTAGGAAGTAGAGGGTAAGTTTAGTAGTGGCTAGGGGGGTAGGGGGCTTCGGGGCTGCTTAGGCTGTAATTTGTGCCCAGCTGCGAGTATTAGGTGTGGGTATAGAGGTAGCCTGGATACGGTTGACTGTCTTTTGGACCTGTTGGACCTCTTTAAGGATATCCTTAAGGCCTGGCTCCTTGGTGGCTGCCTCCTGGCAGATAGTAATATGATCCTAGAAGATTGTCTTGGCAATGTCGAGAAAATTTTTTACCTGGCTGGAGAGGACTAAAGGGAGGCTAGCGGATGTTTGTAGGGCTTGGAGGAGGGTGTCTGCTGTTTTTGAGGCTCTCTCAACGTATTCTACGCTGTACTGGGTGCTCTACGGTTTCTTGGGGGTGTATTGGGGCTGGGTAGAGGTAGTCACTGGGGGAGGCTGTTCGCCTCTTCCTGTGTCCTCTACATTAACCACTTCGCGGCTGCAGTTGTCTTGAGTACTATTTTGGGACTCGCGAAGCCTAGAGAGAGTCCCTAGGGCCCTCTCCCGGCGCCGTAGCTTGGGGTCGATTTTTTTGGTGTGGTCATGTTTTTTTTTACATAGCTCTTGACCTTCGTGGTCAACTTCAATAATAGAATCGCACTCTATTAGTAACAAGGCCTTCGCACGCAGTGCTCAGTCTTCGGTCATCTACTCATTGTCTTATACCTCTTCTTGTGCTCACTTAAGGAAAATCCCCGAAAGCTTGTCTCCCTCTTTGGTGTTTGGATCCTTAGAGGCAGAGGTCCGCTCGTTACATCTAAGTCTACACGAGGCCTTTAATAAGGGAGTTTCGTCGGGTAGAGGGTGGCACTCGCGTCTCGGGGCTGACTATAGCTATCGGATATTACTGTCAACCACTACGCCGTCGTTTATTCATTTACTATTTCCTTAGGCACTAAACCTAATTCCTTCCTCGGTCTCCCCTACACCTCGGTAATCTCCTTTCCCTCGGATCTATTGCTTCCTCGGTTATTATACAATTCAATGTATATACAGACACTCATTTGAAGGCTCGACATTGCACAAAGTAGGGTATTGCAAGATTTGAGGAAAGACTGAAGGATGTGAGGATATGCATCGGGCTTTCAATCTGCCTGTCTGGAGGGATGAGCAACCAACCAGGAGGAATCAAGGTTCCTTGATCCAACGAATAGACTGCATAGCAACCAACCTTTCACGAGAGCCTGTCAAAAACAGATGTCCGACGAGCAATTGTGCTCTTGATACTTGCAAGTTGAAGGTAGGCGGAAGGGTCTAGTAAATATGTTGTTTCACAATTTTCTACCTGCTCGACAGCCAGATTGGCCAGGAATAGGTAGTCAGTTATAGAAGGGTGTTCAGGGAGCGTCCTGGGGATGTTCCTGCTTGTCCGTTCTATTTTCAGGGCAGATGATTTAAGCAATGCTTACCAGGTTTGGCCAGGGTTTAAAACCAGCCTCAGAGATGATTGTGCGCTGGAATGCAAGAGAAAGTAATTACTATAGTGGATCAGATTCGAACAAAGAATTCCAGATCGTTCCTCCAAAATCATGCTTTTTTAGAAAGTGACGTAGCATCCTTCGCACTGGAGTGTTTGTTGGTCCGCTTATCTAGCAACTAAAGAACCTTTCCTTGCGCTCAAAGATCTTCTCAAACTCGTGGATTCTTGAAAAGCTTGAAACAATGCTAGGATGACATGGGCTTCTCGAATATGAGCGGGCACCGACAGCGTGTGTCCTTGGCAAACGGGGACGAGCTGGAATTAATAAGATTCCTCGAGAAGTATGCCAGGAACGCGAGACCTCGAGCTTCCATGAAACTTTAGGAGCTTGTCTCATAACGATAATGGTGTGCGCAGAGGTAAAATGCAGAGAAACAGCGCGCGGCTGCACTGTGACGACGTGCAGGCTGGATCTATGCTGCTCACAGTTTGAAACGGAGGTGTG
>WWBZ02000019.1:0-43655 GCA_011503125.2 Botryosphaeria dothidea | reverse complement strand
CCTAACCCTAACCCTAACCCTAACCCTAACCCTAACCCTAACCCTAACCCTAACCCTAACCCTAACCCTAACCCTAACCCTAACCCTAACCCTAACCCTAACCCTAACCCTAACCCTAACCCTAACCCTAACCCTAACCCTAACCCTAACCCTAACCCTAACCCTAACCCTAACCCTAACCCTAGGAATAGCTATATCTACCCCGACGGCTTAAGTATAAACCCTACTAACCGTAATTGCTAAAGCGGTTACTTAAGCGCTTACGGCAAGTTAAAGGCTAAGAAAAATTCTACCCGAGCTAGTAGAATTTAAAGAAGAACGAAAGGAGCTAGAAGCCTAGATTAATTAAGTAAATTAGAAACTTCGAATCGATTACGTAAGCTACCTAGAAACGATATAAGTAGCGTTACTATTTAATTAGCTACGAGAAACCGCGCTTACCTACTTATAACTATAGTAGAGATCCTTAAGCCAGACGGCTATAACCTAGGACCTATTCGAATAGCTAAGGGCCGTATTTGGCGACCTATATCGCGAGGAAAAAGCACGTCGCGAGCTCCGAGCCCTACATTAAAAAGGTGGCCCCTTTAGAGAATACTTTGTAAAGTTCCGCTATCTAATGCTTAAATCTAGTAAAAGTACTATATAGGACGATAAGCAAAAGAAAGACTCTCTTTGGGACTTAATTAGCTAGGAACTAAAAGACCGACTAGTTGACAAGAGCTTAGAAGATCTTACGTTCCACGAATTTGCTAACTTACTAGCTAGAACTAGTAACGATATAGAGGCTGTTAATAAGGCTAAGAAGTTAGTTATACGAAGTAGGTATTAAGGAAGGAGAAGCCTAAGTCCTTAAACCGATAAGAGATCTACTCGATTAATAACGACTACTAGACCTACTACGTATCTAAAGCCTCTTTAAAACGACTAAATAGACTAGGAACTAATAGGCCTAGCTAAAGCCGCACTAACCCGGAGAGCTAAATAGGTAACTTAAGATAAGATTAACCGACGTCGTTAGAATAGGCTTTGCACGCGTTATAGTGCTTTAGGATACTAGAAGCATGCATGCCCTTATACGCCTGCCCGTCGCCCAGCTTAAGCTACTAGTATTAGATAGTCGGAGTAGGAAGTTCCTCCGTAATTAGAGGAGGATACTAAAGTGTTAGAGGTTAATAAGAATTCGGAAAAAGAGTAGCTCCTAATAAAATTCGCCGTTAGAAGCGAAAGGAGTAAAGTAAGCTTTAAGTAGATTAGAAGTAATTCGGGAATAAGTATATAGAAAAACTACCTTTCTTAGTTTTAGTACTTATTAATAAGGAGATCTCTACTTAAACCCTTATTAATTCTAGATACTTATTCTATAGCTTTATCGATGCTCGATTCGCTCGAAGACATAAACTCTAGCGTATCTCTATCCGACTAAGATAAATCTAGTTAGTTAATACTATTACCGACTCCTAGATTACCGAAGTAGTAATTACCGAGATCGATATCGGCGGATACTAAACGAAAAGAGCTTACTTCTATATAGCTCTAAGGATTAAAGGCTATAAAGTTATTCTTAGCTTACTATAGTTAGTAAAAGAGAGAGTAGAACTAGATATAGAAAAACAAATCCTTAGATTTAAGGACTCTAGCCTAGTAGTATAAAGCTAGAGAGAGAGAAAAAAACTCGACTATAGAAGGGTCGGAGCCGCTAGGTTCCGCCTTCTTACGAGGAAGAAACGACTCGGTTACTAGGTTTTCTTAGCAAGTCTAGCTAATATTAATAAAGCACTTGCTAAGAAGAAGCATACGGACCTAAGGACGAAACTACTAGCCTAGTTAGATAAACGGTTTCTCGATATCTTCGATAGAAGTAAGGCCGATAAGTTACCTCTATACCGACCTGGAATCGATTATTAGATTAAGCTTAAGAAAGATAAGAATGGGAGGATACTAGTGGCCCCATGGGGACCCTTATACAATATATCTAGAGACGAACTACTAGTACTCCGGAAAACGCTTATAGAGCTACTCGATAAAGGCTTTATCCGTGTAAGCAATTCTCTAGCCGCAGCGCTAGTCCTCTTTATAAAGAAACTAGGTAGAGGCTTACGATTCTGTTATAACTACCGAGCCCTTAATCAACTTACACGGAAGGATCGATATCTACTACCTCTTATCTAGGAGACCCTTAACCGGATTAGTAAGGCAAGATGGTTTACGAAACTCGATATAATCGCAGTATTTAATAAGATTCGGGTTAAACTAGGAGATAAATGGCTTACAGCCTTTCGAACCCGCTTTAGACTATTTAAGTGGCTTGTTACTCCCTTTGGACTAGCTAATGCACTAAGCACCTTTCAACGATATATTAACTAGACCCTATAGGACTTCCTAGACGACTTCGTATCGGCTTATATCGATAATATACTTATTTTTACCGAGGGATCCCGTACCTAATACCGAGAGCACGTAACTAAGGTTCTCGAAAAGCTATAAGCAGCGGGACTACAGCTTAATATCGATAAGTGCGAATTCGAGGTTTAGTTAATAAAGTATCTTAGATTTATTATCGAAGCTGGGAAAGGTATCCGCATGGACCTAGCTAAGGTAAAAGCTATTTAGGAATGGGAAACACTAACTATAGTTAAAGGAGTGCTTAGATTCCTTAGCTTTGCGAACTTCTACCGGCGCTTTATTAATAAATACTCGAAGACTACGGCTCCGTTATATGCACTTATAAAGAAAGACGTTCCGTTCTATTAAATAGAAGGAGTAGAAAGAGCGTTTCGAAAGCTAAAGAAGGCCTTTATTACGGCACCAATCCTTGCCTAATTTGACCCGGACCGAAAGATAATCCTCGAGACTAACTCCTTAGGATACTATATAGAAGGAATTTTATCCTAATACGATGATAATAGAGTGCTCCGGCTAGTTGCCTACTTCTTAAAGAAGAACTCGCTAGTAGAGTATAACTACGAGATCTACGATAAGAAGCTCCTTACGATTATTAAGTGTCTTTAGTAGTGGGATATAGAGCTACGAAGCGTAAAAGAATTTAAGATTGTTACGGACTATAAGAATCTCGAATACTTTATAATAGTCCGACGGCTCTCTAAGAGGTAAATAAGATGGTAGCTAATTCTAAGCCGATTTAACTTTACTATTACTTACCGTCTAGGCAAGCTTAGGGCTTAGCCTAACGTACTTACACGAAGAGACTAAGACTTACTAGTATCTTAAGATAATAAGAGGCTTTAATATCGTGTCGCACGACTCTTAAGCCCAGATAAGGTTTAAGCCAACTATTAGAGAGTTTTAGCAACACTAGTGTAAATAAGACGACAAGCTATAACCGAATAAGGAGTAGACGAACAAGTAGATAAACTAGTAGATGAACTAGTAGACGAACCATTAGATAGATCTATAGACGAACTAGTATACGAACAAGAAGCAACGTTAATCGAAGACTATTTACGGTAGCTCTAGTAAGAGGCAAAAGCAGCGGATCCGGACTATAGACGTCTTATAATAGTAGTAAGAGAGGGTAGAAGAACGCTACCAAACGATTTAGAAGAACTAGTTAAGCTCTTAATTACTAATTACTCCTTAAATAATTAAGAAGAGTTGCTGTTCCGCAGCAGACGTTAGGTACTAAACCACGAGCCTTTAAGAACTAAGCTAATCTAGATACTCCACGATTTAATAATAGTAGTTTATCCTGGACGTACTAGAATAATAGCCCTTATCGCAAGATAGTTCTTCTGGCCGAACTTCGTATCTAATATACGTAGATTCGTACGTAACTATGACGTCTACGGAAGGACTAGAGTCTAGAGAGACCGTAAACAAGGACTACTACGGCCGTTACTAGTACTAAACCGTTAGTAGAGAGAGATCTTAGTCGACTTTATTAGACCGCTACCCGAGAGCCAAGGATATCGGATACTTATAGTTATTACTAATTAATTAGGTAAAGAAGTTATCCTTAAGGCCTGTAAGGATATTAAAGTAGAAATAGTTACTAGGATATTTATTCGCTGCTTCTACCGCCACTATAGAGTCCTAACCGCTATTATCTCTAACCGGGGAAGCTAATTTATTAGCCAGCTATAGAAGAGGGTTTGCCAATTACTTAGAATCGAAAGACGAATCTTAATAGCCTACTATCTAGAAATAGATAGATTAACGGAGCGTACGAACACCGAGATAGAAAGAAAGCTCTACCGGATAGTTAACTACGCGCAAGATAACTAGGTTAACTAGTTACTAGCAATAGAGCTTGCTATAAATAGCTAAGAATCCTTATCGATAGGTGTTAGCCCCTTCTTCCTCTCTTATAGATACTACCTCGAGCCACTATAGTTATTTAAGGATCCTTAACTAGTCCCGAATCCTATATTACTAATATAAAAAGGAGAAGTAATCGTGGTAAAGATTAAAGAGATAACCGAATAGGTAGAAGTATTAATAGCGAACGTATAATAGGATTAGGAGACCTAAGCAAATCGATATAGGGACCTATTACTAGCGTATAAAGTAGGGGATAAAGTCTAACTAAATCTTAAGAATATACGAACGGACCGCCTAAGCCGGAAGCTTAATAATCGAGTAGTAAAGTTTATAGTTATCGAGGTTATTAGCCCTTATAGCTATAAACTAGACGTACCAACTAGGATATATAACGTCTTTAACGTCGATCTCTTACACCTAGCTAGAATAGATCCTTTACCAAGCTAAGAATAGAACGATTATTAACTACTAGCTATACTCGTTAATAGAGAAGAAGAATAGAGGGTTAAAGCTATCTTAGATAAAAAACTAGGAAGACGGCTAGGCTAGCGGAAACGGTAGAAACTCTATTAAGTTAAGTAGAGAGGATACGCGCGGCTAACTTAGGAACTAGTAAGCGCTTTAGAAGATACTAAAGCCCTAGAGATCTATCTTTAAAGCCGGGAGGGGGGTAATATTACGGTTTAAACCCTAAGGGTGCCTTAGATAGATCCTACGGCGAGATCTTAGGTTAAGAGAACCCTAAAGCTTAACGAAGCTTAATAAGAAAACCCTATAACTCGCTACTAGTAAAAGGGACTCTAGAGAGATATATAAGCAGCGCTATCTTACTTAAACCTTTCTTTCTTTTCTCTTTAGCTTAGTCTTCTCGTAGATAGTAATACTACTATATTTCCGCGAGTGCACCGGATATAAGCTATTATACCGTCGGCCCGCGGATCTACTACCTACTAATTACTATCGCGATATTATAGTACGCCCGTACGGTAATTTTATATCCTAATCCTACCGCCGTCTCCCGCTTTATCGCCTATCTTATCCGCTCGGTTATCTATTTCTTACCCTCGGGCTCAGTCGCCTATAAATACGCGGATAACGGCGGGTACTACGGCTATTTCTACTACTTCTACTTCTACTACTACTACTACTACTTCTACTTCTTCTACTACTACTACCGCCACCGCTACTTTCTCTCTTTCTATATCTATCTCCGTTCCTCTTTCTATTCCTACTACGTCTACTTACCTCTTATTAATACCTCGATCCTCTACTAAAACGGTAAAACTAACTATAAATATAATACTAATAACTCGCCTACCTCGCGGGGTAAATATCGATAAATAATCTTAACGTCGCCCTATAACGTATACCCCTTATAATACCGCGTAACGAATACGACTATACCGTCCTCGATAAAAATATACCGGTACCCGGCCTTAGCCGTGTTACTATATCTAATACTTAAAATCTCCGGTCTCCTCGCCGGCTACCCGCCTATAACGTATATTAATACTAATAACTTCTCCTTAAACGCCGCTACCCGGCTTATCTAATCCGATACGACCTCGCGGCTTAATCCCGACGCCGTTTTCTACCGGGCGAACCGCCTTCTAACCGCGCCGTTCTCTATAATTCGCTCGAATAACTACGACCGCCCGTCTACCGGGAATCTATTACGCTAATCTCGTAAAAAATTCTACCCCCGGCGCCCGTTCGTCGGATCGTCGTATATCGAATACTACGGCACGGCCGGCACCTCCTACCTACTCCTATAAAATAATAAATCCTCGACTAATATCTACGTCGTTCTCTACGCTAAACGATATACTATACCGCGGAACTACGCTATACTAAACGATACGTTCTTATACTCTAAAATATTCCTACTTCTCTATCTAACGTGCCCCTTCGCCGTCGTATTAAAATAAATCTTTATTCTATACGCCCGTAAATCTAAAAACTACTATATCGGGCTATCGCTACCGCGGACTATAAAATCGTCTATTATCTTATTTACCTACTATAATCCGCTTCTACCGGGGCGTCTAATATTACTATTACCGTTACCCCTACTACTACTTCTACTACTTCTACTACTTTCTCCGCTCTTATATCCGCTACCTTTAAAATCGTATAGCCTCGCGCTCGCGCTAAAATACTCGTTCTTCTCCGCCGGGGTTACTACCTTAAATTCCTTCTAAATAACTATAAAATACGCTACCTTAATTAACGCCGATAAAATTAACCCGTACGTCTCCGGGCCTCTCTAACTATTATCCGTCGGCTCGACTTCTAATACGGCGGCGGCGTATACTAACGCGCTCTCGTACTCGCGCTCGACGAATCGTTAATTTAATAACTCGATATAAAAATCTAAATACGCGCGTTAAATCGGGCTTAATTTTTATACCTCCTCGCCCTTCTCGCCCGCCTTACTATCTTCCCCGCTATCTTTCTTACTATCTTCTTCTTCTTCTTTTTCTTCTTCTTCTTTCTTCTTCTTCTTCTTCTTCTTCTTCTTCTTCTTCTTCTTCTTCTCGTCTTCGCTATCTTCTCCGCCTTTAACCTTCCGTTCCGCCTCTTCGATTAACCCGACGAACGCGCTAAACTAGCTACGGGTAAACTTATACCCCGGGCTATTCTAATCGTACTCCCGCTACGTTCTAACGAAAAATATTAACATCTACTACTACGGCCGGACCCGATTCTTAATCGACTTCTCGTCTATATACGGCTATAACGGCTAGTACCGCGTCTAATACTTCTCCGTCCTAATCGCCTATATCCGTATTAATACGCCCGCCCGCTTCGCCACGCTCTCCTAACTAATACGGGCCACGTCCTCTATCGCCTACTATACGGCTATCTTAATCGGCTCGTTCGGATCGTCTTCTTTCTTCTCCTCGCGGCCGGCTTTCTATCGTCTTCTCTTCTTCTTTTCGTCCTCTTCGCCGCCCGGCTTAACGATATACCGTAATAAATTCTCGCGGTTCTTACCGACTAAATACTACTACTACTACGTCTACTCTAACTACGGGTTCGCCTAATTCCTCTCTATATCTTAAATTACGGCGGCTATCTTATTCTCGGCCTACTCGAACCGGGCCTATATCTACTACTACGCCCGCGTCTACGTATTTCTATTACTATCGCTACTACCGCTATCGCCGTCTTTACCCGCTTCGTTCTCTTTCTATACTAGCTATCGTATCTCGAAATACCGCGATCCGTACCGGCTCGTAAAAAATCGCTAGTAATATATCTACCTCGCTACTTTCTAGAATCGCCTCTCTATCCGCTCGCTCTTACTCTTATCCGATCCGCCCTTCTACCTACCTACCGACTACTAATACTCGATACGCTAATACTTCTTTATCGTTATCCGGCCCTAGTAAATATAATTATATCTATCGGGCTATAACTCGTATATTAACCCGTCCGCGTGTACCGGTAACTCCGGGATCGGCCTATCGACGCCTACGGGCACCTCGAACTCCTTAGAAAACCTAATTAATCTAGGAAACTACCTAACCTCGTCTACGATCGCCTCTACGTTCTTACTACCGATACTATAATATCTATTCTATAAATATTTCTATATCTAATCCGGCTATACGGCGTACTAGTATTCTTTATATACCGCGACCCGATACCCGCCTAAATAATAAAAATACTCGGCTGCTCGGGCGGCTATAATAACTTACGCTTATTATCTACTATCTACCGCTCGCTATTCGCTACTCGCTACTTTAATACTCTAATATAAAAAATACGTCTTATTTTTTTTTTTTTTCTCCCCTAATCGGCTTATTCTTCCTATCTAACTACCCGCCCCTTATCGCCGCTAAACTATCTAACTCGTCCCGTACTACTACCGGCTACACGTTCGCTCGCCCTCTACCTACCCGGCGATCCTACCCGTTTACTACCGCTCCGCTCGGGCTACTTTTACCCTATTAAATCTAATTCTAACTTACCCTAACTACGAAACTACGCTCGAACGTGCGATCGGGCGGGTATATCGCACGCGAAAATTCTTATCGCCCGACCGTACTCTATAATATATCTCGGTTTAACGCGAATCCGATATCTTTTTTCTAAATCGACCGTACTTAATTAACCGTACTCGTAACTCTAATCCTAAACTTAAATTTATATAGCCGGCTAAATCGACCCTTATAACGGTCGATTTATACTTTTCGGTTTAACGCCTCTCTTAGCCGCTACCTATTCTACTCTACTACTAAAATACTCGCCTTATAGTATTTATCTACTATATTCTTCCGTAACGAATTTAATAGTACTACTACTACCGTCGTTTCCGTCTCGTCTATACTAGTAGTATATAACGCCGGGACTATAAATACTATACTCTTACCCGCTTCTATACCTATTACTACTAATAACGGACTACGGCCTTCTACTACCGCCTTTACTACCTACTTTTATATTTCTCTAAACTCGATATTCTCTTAGCCTATTAACTACCGTAATATCTACCGCCTATCTACTATCTTAATCTTCTTCTAACGCCTAAAATTCGCGTCTATATTCTCCGCTACTACTACTACTAACCGCTTCTTACTACTTCGCCGTAACTACCGTAATATTAACGCGTACTACTAGAACTAGTAGAACCGGATACTAGCTTTTCTATATCTCTCTATCGTCGTCTTTAACTCCTAGGCTACCTCGATTATTAACCGGCCGTATACTACGCCCGCTATACGCGTGCTATATCTAAACTATATATTCTACGTATAGCTTTAGCTCTTTATATTACCGTCGCCTTTCTTACCCTCCGCCTTCTCTCCTACTACTTCGTCTACGTTAAAAAAATAATCCTCTTTAATAAATCTATTTCCGATTATCTAGACGTACTACCGGTACGTAGCTACGTTAATTTCTATCTCTATCCGCGCCTTACTCTCCCGCTTTATCGCGTCGCGGAACCGGCTAGCCGTCTACTTCGCTACCGCCGGTTCCTCCGGGCTTTAAACGAACCCGTACTCTTTCGGCGGCCTATCTCTTCCCTCCGCTACGTACGCTAATAACCGCTTAAACGGGATAACTATCTATATATAATATATTAATAACTCGCCTACCTCCTACGGTAAATACCGGTAGATAATCTTTAAACTACTATCCCGGCCGTACCCCTTATAGTACTAGATTACGTATACTATTAACCCGTCCTCGACGAATACGTTACGCTACCCGCCGTTAGCCGTATTATAATACCGAATACTTATTAACTCGGATACCCGCGCCGGCCCGCCGCCGGTAATATATATTAATACGGCTAACTACTCTTTAAATCTACCTACCGTCCGCCTAAACCCGTTAATAGCTTCGCGGTTCTACCTAGCCGGGTACTATACCGGGTCCTCGTACGGGTTAGCGATAAACTACTACCTCTACTATCGCCCTCGCTCTTACCCCGTAATTAACCGCTCGTATAACTACTACTAGCCGTCCGCCTCCTCCTCTAACGGCTACTAATTCCGCGAGTCCTTAATAAAAAACTACCCGGGCTCCGTTACGCTTAGATTATCGCGTATCCGATCCTATCTAATAGCTAGCAACTCCCCTATCCGCTTCTAGCTAGTCGATACCTATATTATCTTCTCTACTAACGTCTATCTATAATCGCCCGCTAATCCGTATATCTACGCGCGGAAACTATCTATACTAAACTCGATATCCTAGTATACTAACGTCTCGCCGCCTAGCTCCGTCTACCGTATCGTACCCGGTGCCGTAGTCGTATATCTAATCTTTATCCCGTACGTTCTAGCGTCGTATATCTAACTTATCGGCGTCGGTTCGTCCCTAACTATAAACTTATTAACTATCTCGCGTACCCGCTACTAAACCCTACTATTCCCGCTATTCTTAGCCGCCTACTACGCGCTCTATACTACTATAATACGCGCTAACTTAATAACTACTAATAACTTAGGCGTATATACTAACGGGCTCTACTACTCTTTTCTCTCTTTACTAATTTCTAATACGGCTAATCCGCTAATTAACGCGTTAGTATAGCTATCGTCCTCGGTCTAGTAGTCTAATAAACTAATATAAAATACTAAATACTTACACTCTAATAAACTTAACTCGTTTTTATCCTTCTCTTCTCCTTCTTCTTTTTCTTCTTCTTCTTCTTTCTCTTTCTTCTTCGCCTCGTTACTATATTCTTTCTTATTATTAATACTCTCTAATATATCTCTACTATTCTTACCTTTCTTCTCGAACTCGAATTTAATCTTCTCTTTCTTATTCTTATTCTCGATATTCTCGTTAACTAGAATTACTAGCTCTACCGCCTTACTCTCTACCTACTCTAACCGGACTTCCTTAATAAAATTCTATAACGCTCTATTCTACTCTACCGTTAACTCGTACGGCGGCCTTACTTCCGGCTAGTACTAGTACTACTACTACTATCTTTACTACCGTTCTTACTACTACTACTACTACTACTACTTATCGACTACTACTATAGCGTACGTATAGAAAACGTACCCGATAATCCGCTACTATATCTACTTATACCGCTACTTAGTATCCTCGCCTATACGCGCCTCGAACGGGTATCTTAGCTTAACGTTGCTCTTCTTATAGATTATCTCGAATAAAACCTCGATATTAACCGACGTCTAAACCGTTGCTTACGCCTTATCGATTATCTAGCTAAAACTCTAGTATATAATAGCTAAAATCTCCGCCTAGGTCTACTATCTCCGCTACCTATCCCGCTTAACCCGGCTACTACCTTCTCTATCCTCGCCCCTCCGCCTATTCTTCTTCTACTACTTCTATTACTACCGCTTCTACTCTTCCGCTAGTAACTCCGCGTACTACTATAATTTCTTTATAGCGAACCCGGCTAAATACTCCGCCTACCCGACTCTACGTAACTACGGGTTTACCTCTAACTTCCTCTACGGCTATACTACCGCCTTACGCCGCTTCTTCTTCTACTATAATTCCGCCTTAATCTACTAGCGGATACGCTAGCTAGCCGTTATCGGTGCTACTATTTCTTACTCTTACTACTACTACTACTACTACTACTACTAGCTCTCTACTAATACCTTAAAATACTTCTATCTAGGGCCGTGCTTAAAAAACCTCTAGTATCTAACGCCGGTGCGCTACGGCCTCGACGCCTCGCTAGCCCGGCGGCGCTATACTAACGACCCGCCCCTACGCTAGCTATTAACCTATTGTTACGACGGACCGACCGTGTTGGGTTTCAGTCGGTGTGTAAGACCATTCGGCCAACCTCCCGTCGACTCTCAGTCGACAAAAGGTTCAGCAATGATCAGCCTGGTAGCTGATCGTGCCCCAACAACTCTATATACAGGTAGATCCGTAACACTACCTCCCCCTTTAAGGCAGATGGCCTAGCTGCCCAGAACTCAGCCGGCTGTCATCTGGATATAGAGTTACCCCCAACCATCCAGTCATGCGCCAGTCAAACAAGACCGGACCTGCAGCGGACTGTGGCTGTGAGCCGGGGGAACGAGTCACCTGGTTGCTTCGCTCGGGCGCGCTCGCTTGCCGCGAGAGTGGGGGGACCAGACCCACTTCTTCTCTCACGCCTGTCAACTAGGCAAACTTCCAGTTGACGCAACCGGGGCTCGAACCTGTCGACCCATGGGTAGGCTGATCATATTGTTACGACGGACCGACCGTGTTGGGTTTCAGTCGGTGTGTAAGACCATTCGGCCAACCTCCCGTCGACTCTCAGTCGACAAAAGGTTCAGCAATGATCAGCCTGGTGGCTGATCGTGCCCTAACAACTCTATATACAGGTAGATCCGTAACACCTATCTATACGCGGTCCGATAATACGTCTTAATTCTCTTAACCGTTCGCATAATATATCCGTATTCCACGCCCCCCTTAACCTCCTACTAGTATATAAACCTATTATTATATACTAGTAAATACTAGATAGGCCGTACTAGCTACGTAGGCTACTTAAACTCGGCTACTAACTAACCCTCTATACGGATTAACTTATTAATCTATTCTATCGTCTCCGTAATATCCTTCCTTCTAGCTATATCTATCTTATACTTAGAACTCTCTAAATACGTATTTACGTAGGTAGGTAACACGGTAAACCCGTAATCTTTATAAACGACGATATTAAACTCTAGTACGTATCTAAATAGCTCTATTACTACGCTAGCTTTAACTACTTTAACTAATTAGCGCGCGAGTAGGCGAATAGATAAATAGATAGATTAATAAATAGATAAATAGCTAACTAACTAACTATCTATCTATCTACTTTACTTTAGTATACTACGCTACGCTACGCTATATTATACTACGACTAAAACTTACTACTAAACGCCTTTACTAACTCTTCTTTCTACTAGCTTTTCTTACTTCTAGGGCTTCTATCTACCTCCGCTACGCTCTAATTCGCTAATAACTAATTCTAACTTACCCGGCGCTTATAACGTACGCTATTACCGCTAGTCCGTGCGTAAAACTAATATCCTATTAAAACTACGATACCTCGAACTTTAACCGTCGATTTAATTACTACGAACGCGTATTTCCGACCCGTTCGAATCGGCTACGGGATATATAGACGCGTACTTAGTATTCTACGCGGTCGTATCCTAGATTTTCGCTCGGAAACGCCGATAATTTCTATTCTCCTCTACTAATAATTTCGACCCCTCCTACTAATAATTTCGACCCCGGAAACTACTAACCCTACTTTCGATTTATATAGGCCTACTAATAATTTCGACCCCGAAATTATTACTATATTACGGTTAGCCGGGCCCGTTACTACTTCTATCTACGGAATATCTTCCTACTCTTTTCCCGCTCCGCCCGTTCTCTTTCTATTCGCTTCTTCTCTATTTACTTTCTCTCTATCTATCCTCTTTCTATTTACTTTCTTCTCGCCTACTCTACCTCTACCTCGTCTACCTCTACTTCTCGCTTTTTCCCGTCTTCCCCGTAATTATTATATAATTCTTCGCCGTTCTCGTATAAAATTCGCCTCCTTTAGCTATTAAAATACTCGTCTATAATAATACGGCGGTACTACCCGCTTACCGGATCCGTATACTATCTAACTAACTTATTCTTTATCTCTCTATCTTTCTCTCTAACTACGACTACCTCGCTTCTTCTACTATCTCTTTCTATTCTACCGCTCTTCTACCCGTAATCTATTATACTACGCGGCTCGCCCGTATATACGATTAACCTAATATTCGGAATATCGATTTCTATATCTAACGCGCTCGTTACTACTACTACTCGCTCGCGGCCCGCCCGAAAATCCTCTAATACCTTATTCTTACGCTAATCGCTAATATCCGCGTAAAACGCCTTATAAACGAACCGGCCTACTCTTACTAACCGCTCGACCTCTACCTTCGTCTTATAATAAACTACTACTTTATCCTCCGCCGACGCCGTTAACTACTACTTTACTAATTTCGTTACTAAATTCTCCTACTTCTTTCTACCGCTCTTCTTTCTATCTACTACTCTATACTATACGTTCTTACGTACCGTCGATTCTCTAAATATCTTTACCTCGTCCGCTATCTAATCTATCCGCTTATATAATTTATCCTCCTCCGCCGGCGATAACGTCGCCGTTAATAATACTATTTACGTCTCTATCTCCACTAACTTATCTAACCGCTATAAATACTTCCGAAAATCTACTCGGTCGTTTAATACGACGTAATATTCGTCTACGACGATTCGGTCTAACTACCTTATCTATCTAATACGCTTTAAAAACGTTCTAAACTTCTCGCCTACCGCCGCCTCCGGTATTACTAATACGATTAACTTAGCGTCCGGCTACTATCTACCGTCCTATACTACGTATCTTACGTCTACCTCTTTATACCGCCGCGTTATATTCTTACGTAACGACTTTAACGATACTACTACTACCGTTATACCCCCGGGCTCTATCTACGCTAATAATATAAATAATACGCTCTTACCCGCCCCCGTCGGTATTACCGCTACTACGGGGCTATATCCGGCCTTAATTATCTCTATTACCGGCTTCTACACGCTACGGAATATCGCCTTCTTATCTACTAACTACTTTAACTACTTCTTAGCGTTTATCTTTCTTAATTAAATCCGACGGTTTAACTACTTCTCGTCGGCCTCGTCCTTAAACGGGCACCGCTTACGCTTCTTATCTATTATCTTACTATCTACCCGTCCGTCTTTTTCGTTCTTTTCGTTCTACTCGTACCGTTCGTCCGCCTAACTAGTCGATTCGAATTCTAAAAATCGATACTAATCGATACTATATACTCGAAACTTCTACCTCCGCTCCGCTATCTAACCTAACTACTCTATAATATCCCGCGCGTATACGATACCTACTATATACGATATATAACCTACCTACGCGTCGGCGATCGCTACTATTATATCGTCTTTATTCTACGGCCCTTTATTATCTTCTTTTCTATTATTCTATCTAAACGCCGTCGGCCCTCGGATCTACTACCTACTAATTACTATTACGATATCGCGGTACGCCTATACGGTAATCTTATACCCTAAACCGGCGGCCGTCTTACGCTTTATTACCTATCTTATCCGCTCTATCGTCTACCTCTTACTACCGGGCTCGGGCGCCTATAAATATACTAATAATAGCGGTAACTACGGCGGCTTTTATCTTTAATTCTATCTCTATCTTTATAACTACTCTTACCTCTATTATTATCTTTAATTCTACTTCTACTATCTCTACTACTTCTACTACTTCTACTACTTCTACTACTTCTACTACTTCTACTACTTCTACTATCTCTACTACTTCTACTATCTCTACTACTTCTACCGCCCCTACTATTTCTATAGATTATCTCGTATTAATATCTTTATTCGCTACTAAAACGATAAAACTAACTATAAATATAATACTAATAACTCGCCTATCTCGCGGGGTAAATATCGATAAATAATCTTAACGTCCCCCTATAACGCGTACCCCTTATAATACCGCGTTATAAATACGACTATACCGTCCTCGATAAAAATATACCGGTACCCGGCCTCGGCCGTATTACTATATCTAATACTTAATATCTTAGGGTCTCTTCCCGGCTATCCGCCCGTAATATATATTAATACTAATAACTTCTCCTTAAACGCGGCCACGCGGCCTATCTAATCTAACGCGGCCTCGCGGCTTAACTTTAACGCCGCTTTCTACCGGGTAAACCGCCTTCTAATCTTACTATTCTCTATAATCTACTCGAATAACTACGATCTACCGTCTACGGGGAATCTATTACGCTAATCTTATAAAAAATTCTACCCCCGGCGTCCGTTCGTCGGATCGTCGTATATCGAATACTACGGCACGGCCGGTATCTTCTATCTACTTCTATAAAATAATAAATTCTCGACTAATACTTACGTCGTTCTCTACGCTAAACGGTATACTATCCCGCGGAACTACGTTATACTAAACGATACGTTCTTATACTCTAATATATTTCTACTTCTCTATCCGACGTACTCCTTCGCCGTCGTATTAAAATAAATCTTTATCCCGTACGCCCGTAAATCTAACTACTACTATATCGGGCTATCGCTATCGCGGACTATAAAATCGTCTATTATCTTATTTATCTACTATAAACTACTTCTACTAGGCTATCTAGTCCGATCGTTACGGCTATTACTTCTACTACCGCTACTACTTCTACTACTACTCATACCGCTACTACTACCGCCGCTACCGCCGCTACCGCCGCTACTTTTATATCCGCTATTCTTAAAATCGTACGGCCGTACGCTTAGGCTATACCGCTCGTTCTTCTTCGCTAGGGCTACGATCTTAAATACTTTCTAAATTACTATAAAATACGCTATCTTTATTAACGCTAATAAAATCGACGTATACGTATCCGGGCTCCTCTAACTATTACCTATCGGGTTAACTTCTAATACGGCTACGGCGTATACTAACGCGCTTTCGTACTTATACGCGGCGAATCGCTAATTTAATAACTCTATATAAAAATCTAAACACGCGCGTTAAATACGGGTTAATTTTTACGACTAGTTATCGTCGTCGTTATCGCCGTCGCCGTCGTTATTACCGTTACCGTCGTTATTACCGTCGTCGTCGCCGTCGCCGTTACCGTCGTCGTTATCGTTCTCTTCCTTATTAGTACTATTAATTTTCCTATCGTTACCGTCGTCGTCTTCGTCCTTAATTCCGCTACCGTCTTCGTCTCCTACTACCCTCTCGGCCTCGTTTATTAACCTTATAAATATCTTCTTCTAACTATAAATAAATTTATACTCTAGGCTATTCTAATCGTACTCCCGCTACGTTCTAATAAAAAATATTAATATCTACTAATACGGCCGGACCCGGTTCTTAATCGACTCTTCGTCTAAATACGGCTATAACGGCTAGTACCGGTTCTAATACTTCTCCGTCTATTATAAACGTAGCTTATATAGACCTCTTACTTATTTATCTTCGTTAATTTAAAATCTAGATCTAGACTTACCTACTTATAAATTAGAAAGCTAGTATTTTAATTCGTTCTTTATATATATAAAGCTCGCCCCTCTACTTTATAGTTAGTTTTTTAGTCTAGTAATAAGTATTCCTCGCGTATAACTTAGTACGCCTTAAATTAGACCTTACTTACCTCTCTCGTTCCTCGTCTCTCGCCCCTCGTTTCTCGCTCCTCGTCTCTCGTACCTCGTACCCTCGCCCTTTAAACTATACTCTTATACTTCGGTATTATTTTACTTCTACTACCTTTACCGGCTTCGTTACCTCGTCTCTCCGCCTCCCCTCTAAGATTCGTTTATTATACCGTTCTAATCGCCTATATCCGTATCGATACGCCTACTCTCTTCGCTACGCTCTTCTAACTAATACGACTAACGTTCTCTATCGCCGTCTATACCGCTATCTTAATTAGCTTATACGGGTCGTCTTTTTCGTTCTCGCCGAAGGCCCTCCGCCTTCTATTTTTACTATTATCGCCGCCGCCTAGCTTTCTAACGGCCTATAATAAATTCTCGCGGTTCTTATTAACTAAATACTACTACTACTACGTCCGCTCTAACTACGAGTTCGTCTAATTCCTCTTAGCGTTCTAAATAATCGC
Organism: Botryosphaeria dothidea; assembly: GCA_011503125.2. Classification (NCBI taxonomy): domain Eukaryota; kingdom Fungi; phylum Ascomycota; class Dothideomycetes; order Botryosphaeriales; family Botryosphaeriaceae; genus Botryosphaeria; species Botryosphaeria dothidea. Next base: position 26,199 of record WWBZ02000019.1, on the reverse strand, counting down.
GGCCGCTATCTTCTTAGCCTCTTCGATTCGTTTTTATATCTACTACTACGCCCGTATCTATATATTTCTACTACTATCGTTACTACTACTACTACCGCCTCCGCCGTCTTCGTCTACTCTATTCTTCTTCTCTACCGGCTATCGTACTTCGAAATACTATAATTCGTACCGGCTCGTAAAAAATCGCTAATAATATACCTATCTCGCTACTCTCTAAAATTATCTCTCGAACCGCTCGCTCTTACTCTTATCTAATTCGCCCTTCTATCTACCCGCCGACTACTAATACTCGATACGCTAATACTTTTTTATCGCCTTCTCGTTCTAGTAAATATATCTATATCTATCGGGCTATAACTTATATATTAACCCGTCCGCGTATACCGGTAACTCCGGGATCGGCTTATCGATATCTACGGGCACCTCGAACTCCGTAGGAAATCTAATTAATCTAGAGAACTATCTAATCTCGTCCGCGATTACCTCCGCGTCCTTACCGCTAATACCGTAATATCTACTCTATAAATATTTCTATACCTAATCCGGCTATACGGCGTACCGGTATTCTTTATATACCGCGACCTAATACTCGCCTAAATAATAAAAATACTCGGCTACTCGGGCGGCTATAATAACTTACGCTTATTATCTACTATCTACTACTTACTATTCGCTACTTACTACTCGCTACTTTAATACTCTAATATAAAAAATACGTTTTATTTTCCTCTAACCGGCTTATTCTTTCTATCTAACTACTCCCCTCCTTATCGCCGCTAAACTATCTAACTCGTCCCGTACTACTACCGGCTATACGTTCGCTTACTCTTTATCTATCCGGCGATTCTATCCGTCTACTACCGCTCCGCTCGGGCTACTTTTACCCTATTAAATCTAATCCTAACTTATCCTAACTACTAAATTATACTCGAACGCGCGATCGGACGGGTATATTATACGTAAAAATTCTTATCGCCCGACCGCGCTCTATAATATATCTCGATCTAACGCGAATCCGATTTCTTTTTCTAAATCTACCGTACCTAAATCTACCGTACCTATAATTCTAATCCTAAACCTTAATTTATATAGGCGCTAAATCTACCGTTATAAGGATAGATTTAACTTTTTCGATTAGGGGTTTACCTTAAATAATAAGAGAAGGATAAAGAATAGGAATAACGGGTAGAAATTACGTAATAAGTAAGTATACGGTATACGAAAGACTCGTTACCTCTAATAGAGTTATATTAGAACTTTAAGTTAATTACGAAGGTTAAAGTACTATCTAATAAGTATAGTTATATATAAGTAGAAAAGCTATAATAATCTAGTATAGTATTTAGATCTTTTCTAATCTAGTAGGTATTAGATTAGTAAAGATCTAAAGATAGGTCTTAGATTAGTCCTAATCTAAGGTAGGTTCTTATATAATACGGGCGCTTAGACTTCTCTCCCGGATCCCGTTTTCTAATCTTATAAACGGACGCGATAACTACCTTTCTCTTAACCGCTTTCTATACCTCTTATTAGTTTCCCGGGTTCTACTAGCCTAACCGTTTAGCGTTACCGGCGGCTCTTAGTCGCGTTATTCCCCTACGGGTTCTCTAACTTATCGGCGCTTCGCTAGTTTCCTTATACCTTATAGGCTTTCCTCTTATACGGGCCTTAGTCTTAGTAACTAATTCTTTAAGCGCCGACTTCCTTAGGGCTAATCTTTCCGTACGGGATCTCTTATAGTACGGCTCTACTAGCCGTGCGGGAACTTAGTCCCTACGGTATTTTCTCCCGTACGGGTTTTCTATTCTTAGGATACTAAAGTCCGTATAGCCTAGAATTCGTAATACTACCTCCCTTCTTAAGGATCTTCGGCCCGAAGATTTATTTATACGCTTATATCTTAGGCTTCCTTATTTTCTTCTCCGCTTTCTTTTTCTTTCCTTCTATAAGTTCTTCTACTATACTATTCGAGTCTCGTAAGCGTAAGCGTAATAGTTAGCGTGCTAAGCGCGTGGATTTAGATAACGAGATTAATCTTTTTAGCGAGGATATGCCCCTTCCTTATTCTTCTTATTTATTACTAAATTTTAGTAAAGAGGAGAATAATTCGTCGTTTATCGTTTATCGTATAGATAAGTTCTATTCGCGTTATAGAGAGTATACTCGTAAGGAGAAGTCGGCCTATAATGCTACTAGCCTAGATTATTCGGATTATATACTTCTTTCTTTATTTTCTTATTAGCTACTAACTTTCTTAGTTCTTCGTATACGACGAGCCCTTAATAAAGCCGAGTAGGATAAAGTAGAGGCTCTAAGGGCCGCTTAGGCTACGATAGCGCGTCTAGACCGGGCGAGGAAGTAGAAGGATCTTTTAAAGAAGCGCGGAAGCCTAATAATTACGAAGAAGGCCTCGACTATAGAGAAGCTAGAGAAGTTAGATCGCCTAGAGACTACTCGTAAGGCTAGGGACTCTACTAACTCTAAAAATACTAGAGAGAAGCGGTTACTAAAGCGTTTACGTAGCGAGCCCTTAGCTAATAACGCTATAGGTCTATCCTAGTCTATCGGTCCTCCTAGCGCTAGTTCTAATACTACGCTACCCGAGAGTTCCGAGCTAGTAAATTAGGCGCGGTAGCCTCTGTCTCCTAGTTTTAATTTTAGGCCCTTCTTAAATAACGCGTCGGCGGTATAGGTCGATCTAGGTTTCGGCGATAGAACTTATTAATAAGTTCTTAATAGTCGTATAGTTCTAGGGGTTCCTAGGTGTTATCCTAGTCTCCTTCCTATTTTAGAAGATATCTAAACTAACCGTCGACGTAGCCGCTGTCGAGGACCTATTCTACGTTCTAGTCTCTATTTTCGTCGGCGTCGGGGTTTTCTAGTATTATTTCCTCGGTTTAGCGAATAGGTATGGCGTTTCTTAGTACCGGTTCGAGTAAAGAGATGTGGAAAACTAGGTGTATCCGTATGGTTTCTGGCAATTTAAGGCGGAAGTTGACCTTTCTAATCTGTTCTTTAATTTTAAAGGGGCCGACTTTCTTAAAGTCCAATTTCTTGCTTAGTCGGTCTCCTTACTTTCTTTTAAAATTTTTGCTAAGGAGGTAGACTTTATCCCCCCTCTTAAGCTTTGGTGCCTCCTAGTACCGTCTATTATAGTATCGTCCTATTATTATAGATACGTATTCGACGTCGAGGTGTAGTTGTTCGTAGAGAGCTTTTAGCTAGTCTGCTTTAAGGATTCCTTTCTAGGCTAGAGATTCGCTTAGGATTAGCTCTTTATAGGTAGTAGGTTCGAATCCGTAATTAGCGTAGAACGGTAACTCTTAAGTAGCTAACGCTTTCGAACTATTATAGGCGAACTAGGCGAGAGGTAGTAGTTCTACCTAGTTATCCTACGTATAGTTAAGATAGTAGCGTAGGTATTACTCGAGCGTCTAGTTTATTCGTTCTATCTATCCGTCTATTTATAGATGTGCCGTAGTAGAGAGCTTGTACTTGGATCTAAGCTAACGGGTGAGAGTTTGCTAGAATCGGGATGTAAATAACCGATCTCTATCTAACACGAGCTCGTTCGGTAACCCGTGGTTGCCGAGGATTGTCCTAAGGAATATATAGGCTAGTTCTTCCGCGTTTGCCGACTTAAGGTATAGTAGGTAGTATACGTACTTAGAGAGCCTATCGACGATAACTAGGATCGAGTCGTACTTTACCTTAGTAAGGGGCTCTTCTAACTCTAGTAGATCCGTAATAAAGTCGAGCGAGATTAATTACTAGGGTCGTTCCGGGGCTAATAGTAATTAGAGTAGCCTATAGGGCGAGTGCCTCGAGGCCTTACTTCGAATGTAGAGGTTATACTACGAGACTACCCGTTAGACTATCTTTCTAAGCCCTAGGAAGTAGAAGCTCCTAGTAATCCGCTTAATCGTTTTATCGATTCCTTAATAACCGTGTGCTAGTGCTTCGTGTATATCTTTAACGAGTTCTTCCCGAAGTCTAACCGGGATGTAGACTAATCCTAAGAATAGGATAGTGCCGTCTACGTCCTTAGATAGCCGAGGGTCGTTTTCTAGATTTCCGAATTCCTAAATCGTGGAGTCGTCTTCGTATATCTCTCTAATTTTTCTAGTCTAGTCGTTCTATTCGAGGCGTATCGCTAGTGCTAGTATTTTAACCGGGGTAAGCGATTCGTCGAGTCCTTCTTAGAGCTATAATTATTCTATACTATAAATAGCAGCGAGCTATTACGGCATAGCCTCCTTAGGTTAGAGAATTACGAATTAACTCCGACGAAATAGCGAGAAGTCGGAAGTCTTATAGAACCGAGGTTACGAGATTACGGACTCTACTACGTAAGTTATTACGTACGACCTATCTATACTCTTAATAAACGGTATACTAACGTATACCCTTAAGTAACGGCACGCTTAGCGATGCTCTTAAAAGACGGTACTACTAGATTATATATACTCTTCTATAGTATATATAGCTTTACTTTCTAGCTAGTATTTAACCCTCCGTAGTTAACTTCGTAATAGAATTTAGACTCTATTAGTAATAAGGCCTTCGCACGTAGTGCTTAGTCTTCGATCGTCTACTCGTTCCTTACGTATCTCTTCTTATACCTACTTAAGAAAAACCCTTTAATAGGTTTCTACCCTCTTTAGTATTTAGATCCTTAGAGGTAGAGGCCCGCTTATTATACTTTAACTACTATCCTTATAAAGAGAGAGACCTTTTTAGAAACGAGTTTATTAGGTTAAGTATTACCCCGCCTAACGCGTTTAGAGAAAGTATACGATAGCACCGGGATCTTAGATAGATATCGACCTAATAGAGGGTCGCGCTAAGAGTACTTAGGGGCGTACTCCGCCCGCGTAGTAAATAGAGCCCACTCGAGAAGAACTCTAGGCACTTATTTAAGAATAAAAAGCCTAGATCGAGCGCCTACTAGCGTACTAGATAAAACGGAGCGCTACTAAGGTTAAAGTAGCGGCACCCGAGAAGTTCGATAGAGATAGAAAGAAGCTCTAATCCTTCCTACTCTAGATATAACGCTACCTCTAGTTTAACTAAGTATAATTCGATAACGACGCCGAGAAAGTACTCTTCGTATTAACCTACCTTAGAGGAACAGTAGAGGTATAGATAGAACTATACCTTCGCGACTATCTATTTAACGAATACTCTCTCGAGAAGAGAAGGGTAAAGACTAAGAAAATCTTTAATACCTATACGGGATTCGTAGATAACCTTAGAGCTACTTTTAACGATCGGGACGAAGTCCGTAAAGCCTCTAACGATATTATAACCGTTAGATAGATAGGATCTATAGCTATTTATATAACTAAGTTTTAGTAGCTTATAGCCTACCTCGAATAGTTAGACGAGACTTTCCGCGACCTCTTCTATAAGGGCCTAAAGGACGAAGTTAAGAAGAATATAATTACTTACGAATATCTACCTATCTTTTAGAAGATAGTAGACCTTACGTCTTAGATCGACGGTCGTATATACGAATAGAAGATAGGTTCTCGATAATCTAATACCTCGAAGCTACGCCGTAAAAGAATAACCCTCGAAGGCGGAGACGCTATAGCCCTCGACGCGGCTAATAGATAGAATTCTAAGAAGGGTAATAATAGTTATAATAATAAGAAGCCTAAGAGATCTAACCCGAACTAGACGGATAAGTAGAAATAGCGCTATAAGGATCGACTCTATATTATCTACGGTAGTAATAAATACTTCTCTTCTAAGTATCCGTAGAACTCTCGTAGTAAGAAGAATAATAAGTAGACTTCGAGCGCTTAGCGTAAAGCGTCGGTTACATCTCGCTAAGATAACTACGATACGCTATACTAGATAGCCTATTACGATAACAGCTATTAGACGTATTAAACTAGCAAGAATATCTCTAGATAGTACCTCTACGAACCTCGAAACTTCGGTATAATAACTAGAAACGAAGAAGTTATCGAAACCGACGATATTATCGATAGTTTCCCTCTAGACGACGAACTTATTAATAGCGAAATAGGAGAACTATACGAGAGTACTAGTAAAACGTAGTTAAATAATATACCTATACTATCGGATAAACTAGATACCCTCGTCTCGTTAGAAGTTCTCGCTAAAAAATACGGTATTAGTAACTACCTACGGGACGAATAGGGCAATCTTAGCTAAATAATCTAGATTCCGTATTAGAAAAGTATCGCGCTTACGGTTATTTAGGGATAGCGTTAGAATATCCTTTAGGAAACCCGAATCGAATAAGACGGGAAGAAGTACGAACTTCCGGTAACTAAAGAAACGATACTCGTCGAACGCTACTACTAAGGAACCTTAGTACGCGAGTAAGTAGACTACGACTCCCTCCGGGAACTAGCACGGATTCTCTACTAGTACGGCACGGTAACGATTTAGTATTATATACTCTAGTAGATTTCGGATAAGAAGCTTAATCGACTAACCTTTAGATATTAGATTCGAAAGAATAAAGTCTACTAGCGAAGGAAGTAGAACGCCGATAAATAGACTAACTAGAAGTAAGTATATCTCTAAGTTAACGAATAGAAAGACTATATATATAGTAAAGTCTACGGCTACTCTATACTAAAAAACTAGACGGCCCTACGGTAATAGGACTAACCTAGGGGCTATAGTCTAGGTCCCTTTATATAGTATTACGTATATCGAAAACGGAAACTCTTACCGGACTAAATCTATAAAAATAGTTTAAGATATAGGGAATACTTAACGGAGTATCTACTAGAATTCTAATCGATATAGAATTAAGCGGAAATTTTATCTATAACGAGCTTATATAGAAGATAAATATCCCGTACCGCAAGAAATAGGAGCCGTATCCTCTTAATAGATTCGACGGATTCTAGGTAGTCTACGGAGAAGGCTAGGTAAAGATAGAAACGGAGGAAGTAACCCTCTAGATAGAGAACTATTAAGAACGAATTTTCCTTAACGTCTAACGTATTCCTAGGCACGATATTATTTTAGGTATACCCTAGATCCGGATATAGAAACCTATCTTCGACTTCGGAGAAGAAGACTCTATTATCTTTCGAGAGAAGCTTAAGAACCTTCTACGAAAATAAGAATTATAGAAGAAGAATAGATTATTAGATATTCTTCGAAAGCTTCTATCGATATTAATATAGAAAGTAGCTAATATAAGGCCTAAATATAGTAACTATATAGGCGACTCCGATAGTAGTATAAGTTAGTACTAAGACTACGACGTAAGTAGCGAAGCCTCCTCGGTAAAATATAATCCTATTATAAAAATAAGCTCTACTAAGCGAAACGATACCCCCGACTTAAGATACGACTCTAGCTACGATAGCGTAAGGCCTAGTAACGGTAGTATTAACGGTAATAATAGCGTAAGGCCTAGCGACGGTAGTATTAACGGCAACCTTAAGAAAAGTATAAGATAAAACTAGAATAGTAGCGTGCGAGACGCCGCCTTCTTAGTAAAATATAGCACCTTAAGCGGAGTAAGACTAACCGAGTCGAACGTTCCCGATAAATAAGTATAGTATATATTACGAAGGACTACGAGGAAAAGGTATAAGGCTAAGAGTAAGGCTTCGCGTAAGTAATTAGCAGCCGTAGAACCTTAGATCGACGTCTAGATAATCTCCGGAGAGGTATTTAAGCGTATAAGACGCCAAGGCCAGTAGGTCTACCTTATATATATTAAACCCTTATAGGCGGTATAATAGAGAGTACTAGCTAAGGCCGTACGGGAAAGGCTTAAAGATAGGAATAGTCCTACTCCTATTAGAGGAGACGATCCCGCGAGAATTAGAAGAGGATAATACGGTAGTTTAGAGATATAGAATAATCTATACGAAGAACCTCTAATACCGGAAATAGAAACGGTACCTAGCGAATACTAGGACTTAAGAGCCGTTTACTAAGAAAGAGGAAAAGAAGATTTACTAAAGTACTAACTATAGGACTACGAAATTCCGCTTAAGCTAAGCACGAAGCTAGCTTATAAGCCTATCTACTTCTTATTAGTAAAGGAAATAGAGGCTTTAAGGGAATATATCGAGAAAAACCTCGAACGCGGATATATTCGGCCTTTAACGTTATTAGCCGAATATTTAATTCTTTTCGTCCTAAAGAAAAATAGTAAATTACGCCTCTATATCGACTACCGATAACTTAACGATATTACGATTAAGAACCGCTATCCGCTCCTACGTATTAACGAGCTCTAGGATAAGTTAGAGAAAGTAAAGTACTTTACGAAGCTAGACCTCCGAGAAGGATATTACCTAGTTAGGATTAAAGAAGAAGAAGAATAGAAGATAGCCTTTAGAACGAGGCTAGGACTCTACGAGTATACGATTATACTATTCGGGCTTACTAACGCGCTAGTAACCTTCTAAAATCTCGTTAACGATACGCTACGCGAATACTTAGATATCTTCTACTTAGCTTACCTCGACGATATTCTTATCTTTTTAGAGATTCTTAAGAATTATAAGAAGTATATTAGAAAGGTCCTAGAAGCTCTCTAGGTAAAGAATCTATCTATCGTACTTAAGAAATACGAATAATACGTTTAAAGAATAGAATTCTTAGGCTTATTATTACCCTAGGTTACGTCGGTATAGACGACTCGAAACTAGATTCTATTAGAGAATAGCTAGTACCTAAGACGATTAAGAAAGTTTAGTCTTTCCTTAGATTCGCGAACTTCTATCGAAAGTTTATCTAGAACTATTTAAAGGTTACGAAACCTTTAACGCGACTTACTCGAAAGAAGTATAGCTTTAAATAGAAAGACGATTAGTAATAAGCCTTCGAATCGCTTAAACGAATATTTTATAAAGTACCGGTTCTAGGGATATACGATCCCGATAAACCTATCGAAGTAGAAACTAATACGTTAGAATTCGCCCTTAGAGTATATCTTAGCTAGTCTAATAATTAAGATAGATAGTACCTAATCGCGTTTTACTCTAGGAAGTTTATATTAGTAGAGCTTAACTACGATACTTACGATAAGAAGCTCTTAGCTATCGTCTTAGTATTTAAGTAATAGAGATACTATCTTAAAGGAGCTAGCTATTAGATAGTAGTATATTACGATTATTAAAACCTTACGCGCTTTACTACGATTAAGGAGCTAAACCGATAATAGATTCGCTAGTCTAAAGAAATAGCCTCCTACGATTTTAAGATTATATATAGAAAAGATATAGATAACGCCGCCGCTAACGCGCTTAGTAGAAGGATAGACTATATAGAAGAACGAATCGAGCCGTATTCTATAGTGTTCGTAGTAGATAGCGACGGATCGCTTACTCTTATTAGACCGTCTTTTCTAATACTTCGTATTAAGTTAAACCTATAGTATTAGACGATCTAAGAAGTATACGTATAGGACTTCTTCGCGTAGAAACTTTTAGCGCTTAAGGACGACCCGCGTATCGCTCGAGATAGAGAAGGAACGCTTCTCTTTAAAGAATTAATCTATATTCCGGCAAGACTACGAGAAGTACTAGTTAAGAATATATACGAAGTACCCGCGTATAGATATTAGGGCATCGATAGAATAACCGAAAGAATTATACGAAACTTCTACTTTCTAGGGTTACGGAAGATAGTCTAGCGTATAGTCTCGTAATATAACCTTTATATTAGAAGTAAAGCCGCGATATACGCTTCGTACGAATAACTATAACCCCTAGAAGTTCTAGAATAACTATAGTAATTAGTTACGCTAGACTTTATTACGAAGCTACTATAGTCGAGAGACTTACTTACCGGAGTTAAGTACGACTTAATCCTAGTCTTTATCGATAGACTTACGAAGTACGCTTACTTCTTACTCTACCTCGAGGCGTCGAATATAGAATAGCTAGCCTATACGTTTCTCCGATATATCTTCGCGGATTACGAAATACCGGAAGAACTAGTTTCGGATAGAGATAAGCTAATACGTTCTAAATTTTAGTAAACGCTTATACGTTAACTTAGGGCTAAGAATAAACTCTCTATAACCGTATACCCGTAAACGAACGGTTAGATAGAACGGATAAACCGGACTCTCGAATAGTACCTCCGCTATTTCGTTAACTATCTATAGAACGATTAGGCTATATAGCTATCTATAGTATAGTTCGCCTATAATAGCGCTAAATAAGAGTTAACTAACGTATCTCCGTTCTTTACTAACTATAGATTCGAACTAGATACGTATAGAGAAGCTATTCTAAGTCGAAAATTAGCCTAGTAAGATATTCTTAAAGCCGACTAGCTAAAAGAACTATATAAAGCTATTAGTCTTAACCTCGAGTACGTACGAATTATAATATCTAAATATTATAATAGACGGTACTAGGCGGTACTAAACCTTAAGAAGAGGGATAAAGTATACCTTCTTATAAAAAATATTAAATCGAAGCGACTAAGCGACAAATTAGATTTTAAGAAAACCGGTCTATTCGAAATTTTAGAAAAACTCGGAAACGTTACGTATCGACTTAAATTACTAGTAACGATACGAATAAATTCTATCTTTTACGTGGTATTACTCGAACTAGTACTAGAAAACGCTATAATTCTAGAAACTCTAAAAGAAATAATCTTAGAAAATCTAGATACTAAAAAAGACGAATACCTAGTTAAGAAGATCTTAGACTATAAAAGATTCGGATATTAGCTTAAATATCTTATTAAATAGAAAGAATACGGAAATAAGGATAACTAATAGGTACCTAAGAACGATATATATCTAGATCTCGTTATAGAATTCTATCGTTAAAATCCTAACCTCCTACGGAAACGAGGTCGTCTCCGAACGAGAACGACGGGAAACTCTTAAGAAAAGAAGATAAACGAGTAGAATTTATAAGCTTAGAAGAACGCGGAGACTTCGTATTAGCCGTAGGCTCGCCGGTAGACGCGGTAGACTTAGCCGACTACGGTATAGTAGGACCTACTAACTCGTAACGTGGCCGCTCTAATAAGAACGGATCCTTAGAGGTCTTAGGGTTAGAAGGACCCCTAGGTAACCCGGAAGCCTTAGCCCTCTTAAGCTCCTCTAGCGACTCGAAACCTTCGCGAATTATACGGGAACGACGCGACTAAAGAAAACGCTACTACTTACGTAGGCGAAGAAGCTTCTCTAACGTTACGTCCTCCTCCGCGGTAAGACGAGCCTATTCCCGCTCTAAAGAATCTACTAGGGCCGGTTAGGTATAAATATAAAAAGAAAGAGAAAGAACTTACAACGCGAAACACCCCGAACTACGACATTATACTCTATCCGACGAGCTCCTAAATAGGCAGTATAAATAGATAGGTTCTCTTATAACGCTACGCACTCCAATTCGTGCTCTAGATAATTCGTATAAGAAATTATCTCGATATCCCGAAAGAAAATCTCGTCTAGTAGCTCCTAGCGACGAAGAATAACTCTATTTACCTTACGAGGACGAAGGTTAATAGCGAAATCTTTAGCAACACGCTTTTTCGGAGGTATCGCGGAAACTTATAAGGAAGAAATAAGCTAATAACCTATAGGAAGATATACTAAAGAAACGGAAGAATCTCCGGGCCGAAGATCTTTAAAGAGAGAGATAGTATTACGGTATAGCCTTCTTAGGTTAGAGAATTACGGATTAACTCCGACGAAATAGCGAGAAGTCGGAAGTCTTATAAAACCGAGGTTACGAGATTACGGACTCTACTACGTAAGTTATTACGTATAACCTACCTATACCCTTAATAAACGGTATACTAACGTATATCCTTAAGAAACGATACGCTTAGCGATACTCTTAAAAGACGGTACTACTAAATTATATATACTCTCTATAGTATATATAGCTTTACTCCCTAGCTAGTATTTAACCCTCCGTAGTTAACTTTATAATAGAATTTAGACTCTATTAGTAATAAGGCCTTCGTATATAGTACTTAGTCTTTAGTCGTCTACTCGTTTCTTACGTACCTCTTCTTATATCTACTTAAGGAAAACCCTTCGATAGGTTTCTACCCTCTTTAGTATTTAGATTCTTAGAGATAGAGGCCCGCTCGTTATACGTAGTTTAAAGCGTCGGTTTCTACCGTAATTAGTAGGTTAGAGTTATAAATACCTAGAACCGGCGCTTCTATAAATATTCGCTTAAGCGAGTCGAAGGCGATTTACTATCTTTCTCTCTAATAAAACCCGTACTTCTTTTTTATTAGGTCTAAAAGTAGCGCTAATATCTTTACGTAGTTTAGAATAAACTTTCGGTAAAAGTTAGTAAATTCTAAGAAGGATTATACGTTCTTTACTAACGTAGGTGCGGGCTATTCTCTAATCGTATCGAGCTTTTTATCGTCTATACTAATATATCTAGGAGTAATAATAAATTTAAGGAATTCTATTTTCTATATATACTATTCGTATTTCTCCGGTACGATCTAGAGATCTCGTTCTTCGAGTACCTTAAGAACCTTATAGATATACTTAGTATACTTCTCGAGCGTATCTAAGTAAATAATAATATCGTCTAGATAGACCGTATAAAACACGTCTAGATACGGGCGTAAGATATCGTTAACTAGGCTCTAGAACGTATCTAGGGCGTTAGTAAGCCTAAAAGATATAACTATATACTCGAAGTACTCTAGGCGTATTCTAAATACGGTTTTCTATTCTTCTTCTTCTTTTATACGAACTAGATAATATTCTTCTCTAAGGTCGAACTTCGTAAAGTACTTTACGGTTTAGAACTTATCCTATAGCTCGTTTATTCTTAGAAGCGAGTACCGATTCTTAATCGTAATATCGTTTAGCTAACGGTAGTCTACGTAGAGTCGTAGTTTACTATTCTTTTTTAGAACGAATAGAATAGAATAGCTAGCTAGTAATAATAACGGCCGTATATATCCTCGTTCTAAGTTCTTATCGATATATTTCTTTAGAGCCTCGAGTTTCTTCTCTAATAGAGAGTAGATAGGCTTAAACGCGGGCTACGCTCCTAGTATAAGAGGAATTTCGTAATTCTAAGGTTTATACTCTAGTAGTTATTCTTTACCTCTTTCTTAGAAGATTCGTAGATATTTCTAAAACTCTTAAGATACCGTTTCTAATTCCGGTATTAGTACTAATTTATTAATATTAGGCCTTATAATACCGCCGAGTTTCCTATATATTTTCTCGCTTATCGTAATATCTATAAGTATAGGTTTTCCCCTTATTAGGCGACCGTAATACTTCTAATTAGTCCTCTAGGGGTAGTCTTCTCCGACTAGCTTTAGAATATTATTATTCTCTAAATAGAGGCCCCGTCTTATTCGTGCTATAATTTTCTACTCGATTTTTCTACTTAGCTTTAGATAGAGCGTATATATTTTTTCTTCTTAGCGTCTTATACGTTAGACTACTACGTAGAAGATTTCTTTAACGTCTACGGGGTCGTTATAACTTTAGCGGCTCTAGCGTTTCTAGCTCTAGTTTTCTAACTTCTAGCTTTAGCTCTAGCTACTCTTATCCGTAGATATTCTTCTAGCGGTAGCTAGATATTTAGCGTATTTCTTATTTAGAAAGGTAACGGTTCTTTCTTTCTATTTAATATAAGGTTCGTAGGCTTTAAACTACGGGATTTCTAGAATAATATTATACCCTAGTATAGAGGTTACGTCTAATATAATCTTCTTTATATATTTCCCGATAGTAAGCTTTACGGGTTTAGTCTTAATTTATATCTATCTCTTATCGTAGAAGGAGGCTAATCCGTCTACCGTTCGTAGTAGATATAGTCGGTTCTTTCTTATTAGACTAACGTAGTTTATTAGCGAGCCGCGTATATTAGCGACCCGCGTACTTTTCCTTAGCGTAACTATTTTTTATCTTCTATACGCGTTTTCTCTATAGCTAAGTATACGAATTTAAATAACTAAAGTACGAATTATCTTAGCTATCGAAGCTATCCGAATCTCTCGAAAATTAAGCCGCCGCGCCGCGGTAAAGATCTATAACGTGCCCGAATTAATACTCCGCGATAGAATAAACGGTAGAACCCCTAAAGCCGATTCCCGGCCCGCTACTTAGAATTTAGCTAAGATCGAGAAGAATATAATCGTCTAATATATCTTAGACTTAGATTTACGAGGATTCCTACTCTTAATCGAAGACGTACGCGTAATAGCGGACTATATCCTCGCGTCGCGGAGCGCGCGACGCGTCGGAAAGCTCTAGCTAAACCGCTTTATTAAGCGACGAGAAGAGCTACGTACGCGTTTTTCTCGCGCCTACGACTTCTAGCGAGCCCTTTATAAAGATTCTTAGCTTATAAGCGAATAGTTCGCTCTATTCTCGAATATACGGGCTAAATATAATATCTAGAACTACGATTTATATAATTTCGACGAGACCGGCTTTATAATAGATATAGTCTACTCTACTATAGTTATTACCCGGGCTAATCAACGTAGAAAAAATAAGGTAATTTAGCCTAGTAATTAAGAATAGGCGACCGCGATTATCTATATTAGCGGTAACGGCTTTAACGTCCTTCCGTTTTTACTAGTTTAAGGCCGGTGCTATCTTACTAACTAGTATACTAAGAGTAGTCTTTCTAACTTCTAGCCGGTTAAACCGACCTCTAACGGGTAGACCGATAACGATATAGATCTAGATTAGATTAAGTACTTCGAGAAGTATACTACGGCGCGTATAAAGGATAGTTACTAGATACTAGTACTCGATAAGTACGAGAGCTACTAATTAGTCGAATTTAAGGAATTCTATAAGGTATATAATATTATTACTATCTACCTACCTTCCTATTCGTTCTACTTAATCTAACCGCTTAACGTCGGCTTCTTTAGCGCGTTAAAAAGAGTATACGAAAAGGAAATCGGGCTATTTATCCGCGCGTATATTAACTATATTACTAAGATCGAGTTCTTCTTAGTATTTCGCGTAGTATATAATATTATAAATAGATAGATAGATAAATTTAATTTTAAGCTAATTTAGCTCCCCGAAGAGTCTATATAGCTATAGCTATCTATAAGAGTATATAGAAGAAAAAACCGTAGCTACTTTCTTAGAATAGCCCGGGTAAAAATCTTCTCTATCTATAATAGTAGTATCTATAGATACTCTATTTAGTATAGTTTTTTCTATATATTAGTAGCGGTATCTAAAGTAGAAAGAGTAGCTAAGAGAGAGGAACTATAGAGAGAGGTAACTATAAATCTTAAGACTAAGCCGTAAGAAGTTCCGGCTTATCTATTTATAAGCGCTAGTAAAGCGCTCTTAAAATTTATTTTTAGAAGCGCCTAGCTAGCTCTTCTTCTTCTTATTACCGCTAGAGAGAACGTAGATACGTATACTTTTATAGTAGGACGTATATACTACTTATAGCCCACCCTAACTATTTATAGATTTTCCCCCTTATTACCGCTAGGAAGAACGCGGATACGTATACTTTTAACGTAGGACGTATATACTACGAGTAGGTAAGCGGTCTAAGATTCGAATATATAATATTATAATAACTAAGAAAAATATTACCGGCGCTTTTCGGAGTGCTAGACTTATTCTATTTAATCTATAAGCCGTTATTTCTAAGTTAGATATTAAATTACGGACGCTAATACCCGCGCGTACTTCTAACGCTAACGCCGACCTTTAGGTCTTCTAGACGCTATATAACCCGACCGAGACTATTTCGTAATCTAAGTTAGTTATATCTCGGATTAATAGTTATTAAGGAAGCTCCCCGACGCCTATTTTTTCCGTTATTAAGTAAATAGTAAAGAGTTTAGAGAAAATAGTCTATACGGTAACTCTTTTAACCGAGGAGAACCGCGCGCTTTAAAAAGTAAATAAAGTACTTAGTAAGCGCCGGAGGGCTAAGAAAACACGTATCCGTAAAGGAGGTATATTAACTACTAAAGATATACGAGATATTTTAGCTTAAAGAAATAGTAAGAAATAGATAGCGCGCGATAGGCGCGAAAATCGGGATGGCGGCGGAGGAAGGCCGGCGACTATACGGCGATACGGTATCTACGGCGAGCCCGGATATAATATATAAATATACTAGGTCGAAGAAGTAATGTCCGGTATTTATAGTTCCGACTAATTTTAATTAATTTAAGAGATATTAGCTACGTAATTCGGGTAAAGAGTAGTTACGCTAAGAAAAAGTACGCGGGTCGCTAATATACGCGGCTCGCTAATAAACTACGTTAATATTACTTTTAGTAGCGAAGATATAGCTAATAAAGTTACCCTCTACTCCGCTATTAAGTATTACTATTATAGTTCTTTCGTAAATAGTTACTAGTATCCTAAGTACTTTTCCTAAAGCGTATATATCGTTTAATATATATAAAACCTAATTAAGGAATCTAGGTTACGGCCTCTACGAATATTCTATATTTATAGAGCCGTCTAGTTTTTTAACGAT
Organism: Botryosphaeria dothidea; assembly: GCA_011503125.2. Taxonomy (NCBI): domain Eukaryota; kingdom Fungi; phylum Ascomycota; class Dothideomycetes; order Botryosphaeriales; family Botryosphaeriaceae; genus Botryosphaeria; species Botryosphaeria dothidea. Next base: position 9,742 of record WWBZ02000019.1, on the reverse strand, counting down.
ATATAGCGTAGATTCTTAGATACGTTATAGATTCTATAGATAGCCGGCGTTATAGGCTAAATATCTTCGTTAGCGGGAAAGACGTAGAATACCCGTACTTTTATTAGTTCTTAGCTAATATATTCGTTTTATTTCTCTAAGAAGAAGATAGCGTTCTTCTACTAAGTCTACTAGCCGCGCCGTATACGGCGTCTCTAGTAAATCTAATTTTTCTTAACCCGGTACTAGAAGATCGGTATATTATACTTGCCCTAGGGAATCTAGTATAGCGTGTTCTTATACTATATTACGGTCCCGTAGCGATAGAGTATACGTGCTATATTTCGTAGGTATTACCTATCTTCCTTCTATTAGGCGCCGCGAGCTTTATCTCGTAGCTGTTACGGCGCAGCCTCCACAGGTTGAGGAAGTTAGGGATCAGCCCCGCCGGAACAACAGAAGTCGGGGTCATAAAGATCCGAGGTCACGTGACCTCGCGCTCAACTAGACCCACCCGCTCAGATTGCCAAGGCTGCCTGAGCGGGCCCCACCTACTGAGCCATCCTGCTCAATCACAACAGCTCGCTCAGAAGACTACGCGCCATTGAGCGCAACCCGCCTATTGAGCACATAGATTGTATAGAACTCTCCTACGTATATAAACCACGCTCTCTAGATAGCTTTGACCTTCGTGGTCAACTTCAATAACAATTCAGCACCAATTGTTAGTAACAAGGCCTTCGCACGCAGTGCTCAGTCTTCAGTCGTCTACTCGTTCCTCACGTACCTCTTCTTGTACCCACTCAAGGAAAACCCTCGACAGGTTTCCACCCTCTTTGGTGTTTGGATCCTTAGAGGTAGAGGCCCGCTCGTTACACTTTGACCACCATCCTTGCAAGGAGAGGGACCGTTCAGGAAGAACGAGTTATTAGGTTAAGTATCACCCCGCCTAACGCGTTTAGGGAAAGCATACAATGGCACCAGGATCTCAGATGGACGTCGACCCAACGGAGGGCCGCGCTGAGGGTGCCCCAGGGCGTGCTCCGCCCGCGCTGCAAACAGAGCCTACCAGAGCTGAGCTCTTACAACTCATCGAGGAGTTGAAAGCTCAGAACGCTCGACTGATCGAGCACACGACAAAGCGGAGCGCTACTAAGGTTAAAGTAGCGGCACCCGAGAAGTTCGATGGGGACAGGAAGAAGCTCCAATCCTTCCTACTCCAGATGCAACGCTACCTCCAGTTTAACCAAGCACAATTCGACAACGACGCCGAAGAAGTGCTCTTCGCATCAACCTACCTCAGAGGAACGGCAGAAGCATGGATGGAACCATACCTTCGCGACCACCTAGCCAACGAACACTCTCTCGAGAAGAGACGGGCAAAGACCAAGGAAATCTTCGACACCTACACGGGATTCGCAGACAACCTTAGGGCCACTTTCAACGATCGGGACGAAGTCCGCAAAGCCTCTAACGATATTATGACCGTTAGACAGATGGGATCTGTAGCTGTCTACGCAACCAAGTTTCAGCAGCTTGCAGCCTACCTCGAATGGTCAGACGAGACTTTCCGCGACCTCTTCTATAAAGGCCTGAAGGACGAAGTCAAGAAGAACATGATCACTCACGAATACCCACCTACCTTTCAGAAGATGGTAGACCTTGCGTCTCAGATCGACGGTCGCATGTACGAATGGAAGATGGGTTCTCGACAATCCAACACCTCGAAGCCCCGCCGTGAAAGAACAACCCTCGAAGGCGGAGACGCTATGGCCCTCGACGCGGCCAACAGACAGGATTCCAAGAAGGGCAACAATGGTCACAACAACAAGAAGCCCAAGGGACCTAACCCGAACTGGACGGATGAGCAGAAACAGCGCTATAAGGATCGACTCTGCATCACCTGCGGCAGTGACAAACACTTCTCTCCTAAGTGTCCGCAGAACCCTCGCAGCAAGAAGGACAACAAGCAGACTTCGAGCGCTCAGCGTGAAGCGTCGGTTGCATCTCGCCAAGACAACCACGATACGCTACACTGGACAGCCTGTTACGATGACGGCTGTCAGACGCACCAAACCAGCAAGGATATCTCTGGATGGTACCCCCACGAACCTCGAAACTTCGGTATGATGACCAGGAACGAAGAAGTCATCGAAACCGACGATATCATCGATAGTTTCCCTCTAGACGACGAACTTGTCAACAGCGAAACAGGAGAACTATACGAGAGTACTAGTGAAACGCAGTCAGATAATGCACCTATACCATCGGACAAACTAGACACCCTCGTCTCGTTAGAAGTTCTCGCTGAAAGATACGGCATTGGCAACCACCTACGGGACGAATGGGGCAATCTTAGTCAAACAATCTGGATTCCGCATCAGAAAGGCATCGCGCTTACGGTCATTTGGGGATGGCGTCAGAACACCCTTTGGGAAACCCGAATTGAACAAGACGGGAAGAAGTACGAACTTCCGGTGACCAAAGAAACGACACTCGTCGAACGCCACCACCAAGGAACCTCAGCACGCGAGCAAGCAGACTACGACTCCCTCCGGGAACTAGCACGGATTCTCTGCCAGTACGGCACGGCAACGATCCAGCATCGTACACTCCAGTGGATTCCGGACAAGAAGCTCAATCGACCAACCTTTAGATATCAGGTTCGAAAGGACAAAGTCTACTGGCGAAGGAAGCAGAACTCCGACAAATGGACCAACTGGAAGCAAGCATATCTCCAAGTCAACGAATGGGAAGACTATATGCACAGTGAAGTCTACGGCTACCCTATGCCAAAAAACTAGACGGCCCTACGGCAATGGGACCAACCCAGGGGCCACAGTCTAGGTCCCTTCATATGGTATCGCGCACATCGGAAACGGAAACTCTTACCGGACCAAACCTATGGAAACAGTTCAAGACACAAGGAATACTCAACGGAGTACCCACTAGAATCCTGATCGATACAGGATCAAGCGGAAATTTCATCCACAACGAGCTTGTGCAGAAGATGAATATCCCATACCGCAAGAAACAGGAACCGTATCCCCTCAGTGGATTCGACGGATCCCAGGCAGCCTACGGAGAAGGCTGGGTAAAGATAGAAACGGAGGAAGCAACCCTCCAGATAGGGAACCATCAAGAACGGATTTCCCTCGACGTCCAACGTATTCCTGGGCACGATATCATTCTAGGTATGCCCTGGATCCGGACACAGAAACCTATCTTCGACTTCGGAGAAGGAGACTCCATTATCTTTCGAGAGGAGCTCGAGGACCTCCTACGAAAACAAGGATTACAGAAGGAGAATGGGTTGTTGGATACCCTTCGAAAGCTCCTATCGACATCAACACGGGAAGTAGCCAGTGTAAGGCCTGAATGTGGCAACTGTGTAGGCGACTCCGATAGTGGTGTAAGTCAGCACCAGGACTGCGACGCAAGTAGCGAAGCCTCCTCGGTAAAATGCAACCCTATTGCAGGAATAAGCCCTACTAAGCGAAACGATACCCCCGACTTAAGATACGACTCTAGCCACGATGGCGTGAGGCCCAGTGACGGCAGCATCAACGGCAATGATGGCGTAAGGCCCAGCGACGGCAGCATCAACGGCAACCTTAAGGAAAGCGTAAAACAGGACCAGGACAGTAGCGTACGAGACGCCGCCTCCTCGGTAAAATGCAGCACCTCAAGCGGAGTAAGACCAACCGAGTCTAGTATTCCCGACGAACAAGTACAGCATACGTCACGAAGGACTACGAGGAAAAGGCATAAGGCTAAGAGTAAGGCTTCGCGTAAGCAATTAGCAGCCACTGAACCTCAAGTCGACGTCCAGACAATCTCAGGAGAGGCATTCAAGCGTATGAGACGCCAAGGCCAGCAGGTCTGCCTCATGTACATCAAACCCTCACAGGCGGTGCAACAGAGAGCACTAGCCAAGGCCGCACGGGAAAGGCTTAAGGATGAGGATAGTCCTACTCCCATTGGAGGAGACGATCCCGCGAGGATTAGAAGGGGACAACACGGTAGTTTGGAGACATGGAACAATCCATACGGAGAACCTCCAATACCGGAAATGGAAACGGTACCCAGCGAGTACTGGGACTTAAAAGCCGTTTGCCAAGAAAGAGGAAAAGGAGATTTGCCGAAGCATCAACCATGGGACCACGAGATTCCACTCAAGCCGGGCACGAAGCCAGCTTATAAGCCCATCTACTCCTTATCAGCAAAGGAAATGGAGGCTTTAAGGGAATACATCGAGAAGAACCTCGAACGCGGATATATTCGGCCTTCAACGTCATCAGCCGGATATCCGATCCTTTTCGTCCCAAAGAAGAATGGCAAACTACGCCTCTGTGTCGACTACCGACAACTCAACGACATCACGATCAAGAACCGCTATCCGCTCCCACGCATCGACGAGCTCCAGGACAAGTTAGGGAAAGCAAAGTACTTTACGAAGCTGGACCTCCGGGAAGGATATCACCTGGTTAGGATCAAAGAAGGGGAAGAATGGAAGACAGCCTTCAGAACGAGGCTAGGACTCTACGAGTATACGGTTATGCCATTCGGGCTTACCAACGCGCCAGCAACTTTCCAAAATCTTGTCAACGATACGCTGCGCGAATACTTGGATATCTTCTGCTTAGCTTACCTCGACGATATCCTCATCTTTTCAGAGACCCTCGAGGATCATAAGAAGCATGTCAGAAAGGTCCTAGAAGCCCTCCAGGCAAAGAATCTGTCTATCGCACCCGAGAAATGCGAATGGCACGTTCAAAGGACAGAATTCTTAGGCTTTGTCATCACCCCAGGTCACGTCGGTATGGACGACTCGAAACTGGATTCCATTAGAGAATGGCCAGTACCCAAGACGATCAAGGAAGTTCAGTCTTTCCTTGGATTCGCGAACTTCTACCGAAAGTTCATTTGGAACTACTCAAAGGTCACGGAACCTTTAACGCGACTCACTCGAAAGGAGCATGGCTTCAAATGGGGAGACGATCAGCAGCAAGCCTTCGAATCGCTTAAACGCATGTTTTGCGAAGCACCGGTTCTAGGGATATATGATCCCGACAAACCTATCGAAGTAGAAACTGATGCGTCAGGATTCGCCCTCGGAGCATGTCTCAGCCAGCCTGACGATCAAGGTCGATGGCACCCAATCGCGTTTTACTCTAGGAAGTTCACACCGGCAGAGCTCAACTACGATACTCACGACAAGGAGCTCTTAGCTATCGTCTCAGCATTCAAGCAATGGAGACACTATCTTGAAGGAGCCAGCTACCAGGTGGTAGTGCACTGCGATCATCAAAACCTCACGCGCTTCACCACGACTAAGGAGCTGAACCGACGACAGGTTCGCTGGTCTGAAGAAATGGCCTCCTACGATTTTAAGATTACACATAGAAAAGGTGTAGATAACGCCGCCGCTGACGCACTCAGCAGAAGGGTAGACTACATGGAAGGACGAATCGAGCCGCACCCTGCAGTGTTCGCAGTGGATAGCGATGGATCGCTCACCCTTGCCAGACCGTCTTTCCCAATGCTTCGCATCGAGTCAAACCCATGGCATCTGAAGATCCGAGAAGCATACGCACAGGACTCCTTCGCGCAGGAACTTTTAGCGCTTGAGGACGACCCGCGTATTGCTCGAGATAGGGAAGGAACGCTTCTCTTCAAAGGATTAATCTATGTCCCGGCAAGACTGCGAGAAGTACTAGTCAAGGATATACACGAAGCACCCGCGCATGGACATCAGGGCATCGACAGGACAACCGAAAGGATCACACGAAACTTCTACTTTCCAGGGTTACGGAAGACAGTCCAGCGCATAGTCTCGCAATGTGACCTTTGCATTAGAAGCAAAGCCGCGACACACGCTCCGTACGGACAACTACAACCCCTAGAAGTTCCAGAACGACCATGGCAATCGGTTACGCTAGACTTTATTACGAAGCTGCCACAGTCTAGAGACTCGCTTACCGGAGTTAAGCACGACTCGATCCTAGTCTTTGTCGACAGACTCACGAAGTACGCTTACTTCTTGCCCTACCTCGAGGCATCGAATGCAGAGCAGCTAGCTCATACGTTCCTCCGATACATCTTCGCGGATTACGGAATGCCGGAAGAACTGGTTTCGGACAGAGATAAGCTAATGCGTTCTGAATTCTGGCAAACGCTCATGCGTCAACTTGGGGCTAAGAACAAACTCTCTACAACCGCACACCCGCAAACGGACGGTCAGACAGAACGGATGAACCGGACTCTCGAACAATATCTCCGCTGTTTCGTCAACTACCCACAGGACGATTGGGCCACATGGCTACCTATGGCACAGTTCGCCTACAACAGCGCCAAACAAGAGTCAACCAACGTATCCCCGTTCTTTGCCAACTATGGATTCGAACCAGACGCGTATAGAGAAGCCATCCCAAGTCGAAAATTGGCCCAACAAGGTGTTCTTAAAGCCGAGCAGCTAAAAGAACTACACAAAGCCATCAGTCTCGACCTCGAGCACGTACGAATCATGATGTCCAAGTACTACAACAGACGGCACCAGGCGGCACCGAACCTAAAGAGGGGGGATAAAGTATACCTCCTCACAAAAAACATCAAATCGAAGCGACCAAGCGACAAATTGGATTTCAAGAAAACCGGTCCATTCGAAATTTCAGAAAAACTTGGAAACGTTACGTATCGACTCAAATTGCCAGCAACGACACGAATGAATTCCACCTTTCACGTGGCATTGCTCGAGCCAGCACCAGAAAACGCCACAATCCCAGAAACTCCAGAAGAGATAATCCCAGAAAACCCAGATGCCGAAGAAGACGAATACCCAGTCGAGAAAATCTTAGACTGCAAAAGATTCGGACATCAGCTCAAATATCTTGTCAAATGGGAAGGATACGGAAATGAGGATAACCAATGGGTACCCAAGGACGACATACATCCAGATCTCGTCACAGAATTCCACCGTCAAAATCCCGACCTCCCACGGAAACGAGGTCGTCCCCGAACGAGAACGGCGAGAGACCCTCAAGATAGGGGATAAACGGGCAGAATTCACAGGCTCAGGAGAGCACGGAGATTTCGCACCAGCCACAGGCTCGCCGGCAGACTCGGCAGACTCAGCCACATGCGGCGCAGCAAGACCCACCGTCTCGTGACGTGGCCGTTTTGACGCGGACGGACCCTCAGAATTCTCAGGGTCAGGAGCGTACCCCTCATCCTCGGCCAGCGCAGCCAGCAACTCCTCCGCTTCCCGACGATCATGCTCATCCAACGCGGCCAAACTACCAGACTCAGCAAGAAGAGCCTTGTAACCACGCTCCTCCAACAAACGCTGGTTGGCCCGCAACCGTTTCAAACGAGCAGCAACAGTCCCTAGCTCTTTCTCCTGGCATCGCAGGACCTCCTCATGACGACGATGCATCTCCTCTTGCTCCCGCCGTAAGCGCACTCGCTCTTCCTCCTGAACAGCACGGAGCCTATCAAGATCAGCCAGAGAAGCCAGAAACTTCTCTTGAGCCTCGGCCTCCTTGGCCTTTAACTTCTCCTGCTCGCGGCGAAGACTTAAGGCTAGAAAAACGTGAGCAAGCATCCCGGACAGAAGAAAAGACCACCTACCTCCAGAAAGCGACATCTTCTTCGCATCACACATCGTAGTACCCTTCGCAATACAAGCACCACAACGATCGTGTTCCGGAGCAACCTTACACGGCCTACCGTTTAGTTCACAATCAAAGCAGGGACGAATCGCGGGAAAGGAAATAGACTCCACGAGGGCCGCCAAACGACGTCGTTCCTCCGTAGTATCCCGCTTACGTTTAGACATGATGGACTTACGGAGAGAAAGTAAGCCAGGAAGAACCCACAAGGAAATAGGCAATACGGAAGAATCTTCGGGCCGAAGATCCTTAAGGGGGGGATAGTGTTACGGCGCAGCCTCCACAGGTTGAGGAAGTTAGGGATCAGCCCCGCCGGAACAACAGAAGTCGGGGTCATAAAGATCCGAGGTCACGTGACCTCGCGCTCAACTAGACCCACCCGCTCAGATTGCCAAGGCTGCCTGAGCGGGCCCCACCTACTGAGCCATCCTGCTCAATCACAACAGCTCGCTCAGAAGACTACGCGCCATTGAGCGCAACCCGCCTATTGAGCACATAGATTGTATAGAACTCTCCTACGTATATAAACCACGCTCTCTAGATAGCTTTGACCTTCGTGGTCAACTTCAATAACAATTCAGCACCAATTGTTAGTAACAAGGCCTTCGCACGCAGTGCTCAGTCTTCAGTCGTCTACTCGTTCCTCACGTACCTCTTCTTGTACCCACTCAAGGAAAACCCTCGACAGGTTTCCACCCTCTTTGGTGTTTGGATCCTTAGAGGTAGAGGCCCGCTCGTTACAGTAGCTAGACGGCTATCTCCTCGGCTATATAAATAAGGGCTTCTCTTTAGAAGTACTATTAGTTATCTTAGTAGAATCGGGAACTAAGCTTTCCGTTATCTATTTAGTATTACTACGTAGAAAGATTTATTCTTAGCGCTAGTATCTAGGTAATTATAGGCGTTAGGCTAGGTTTTACGCGTCTTATATCTCCGTATTAGCTTAGATATTCTATAATTCGCGAGAGTATAGCTTAGTTCTACTATTATTCGGTACTTTCTATCTCGCTAGATTCTAGAATACTATTATAGAGCTCGCCCGTATATACTATTAACTAGCTCGTCGTTATACGGAAGATTATCGATTAGGTCGTCGATTTCTAATACTTTCTCGTTACGAGTCGCTAGGTTTAGTTATCGGGGCTTAGAAGGATACTATCCGGTAGCGTTCTTATTACTCTTATAGATTTAGTAGCTATCGTTAAAGTAGATAGTCTAGCTAAGTACTACGTAATTAACTTCTCTACTTATTATAGACGTCGAGCGAGGCTTCTTCGTCTTACGCGGTTATTTCGGCGGCGCGTAGCGGTCTTACTTTTTCTATTTCTTTATAAATAGCGGTGTCCGGGTTTCTATTTAGTAGTATAGCGAGTATATAGTTTCTTATTATAGAGGTCCTTTTCTTCTTAGGTCTATTAGCGTCGACCTCGCTTCCCTTTTTATCTTATTTTCTCTTTTCGGCGGCGTTAAGTTCTATAGCGTCGCCTCCTTCTTAGATATAGCGAAAGCACCTTAATTTAGACGTATTAGTATAATATTCTTTTTATTAAACTATCTCTCTAAGCGACGCTTATCTATAAGTACGGCTAGCTTAATTATATTATTAAAAGTTTCTAGTTCTTCGTAGTAGGTTATAGCTTTCTTAATTTCGTTCTTTAGCCCTTAGTAGTAGAAAGTACGTAGAGTAAAATCGAAGTATTCTTTAGCGGTATAGGCTACGTCTTAGAACCTAGTAGTATATAGTTTTAGACTATTTTCTTTTATTTAAGGCTTATAAGAGTACGTATAGCTAAGCGAGTTTCGTCGATACCGCTAAAGGCTCTCTTAAGTTACTTTATAAAGTTACGGTAGTCGCTAAAGACGACCGTAGTAGTCTCGGACTATAGATACTAGGGCTTTTCTTAATATTCGCGCTTAAAGAAGCGGAACTACTATTTAGCCGATCTTCTAAGATAGATACTTACGTATAGAACTTAGTTAGCGGGGCTAGCGAAGTCGCCTTAGATAAAGTAGATATAGTCGTCTAACTATATAATAAAAGCTTAGATCTTTTTCCGGTCGCCGTAATAGAGGTCGGGCTTAGAGACCTTAAT